>DWHP01009728.1:0-10101 GCA_018247895.1 Parnassius honrathi | reverse complement strand
CCCAATCCGAGACTCTGTTTAGCAAAGACTCGACTTCAGACACAAGTTTGTTCCGGTACTCGGAGACGTTTTCCCGATAAATATTGGCACGGCCGGTGTACGGAGCCTCACCAGTGCTGTCATCCGCATAGCAATGAATGTTACGGGTTTGCAACATATCGTTGATACGCAGAAGAAACAGCGTTGGTGACAGCACGCAGCCTTGTGGAACACCAGCATTAATAGGCTTGTAATCGGAGCTTCTCTTCTTAATGTTGTTATTCTTCTTCTGGGAAGTTACCCAGGGGCTTACTTTTGTGCTACAATTAGATTTAGGTCCCGCTTTAAGCCAAAATCCCAGATTTTGTTGTAGAAATTGGAACATAAATTCGCGTAAAAGGTTTAGATAAAATTCGTGTTCAACTCAATAGTTTCAACAAGTTCGCCGCAGGTGCTGTAAAACAATGAAAGTTGCGATTTATTCTGTTTCCAAAATATTCACAGGTTAAGTTGATTGGATAAACAGGAACACTAAGCCGAATAGAAGCGGTTTCATCTTTCATGGATATCACTTGACCGACGCAAAGCGGTGATGGCTGGGCGACATCGCAAACTTTTTCGGCGATTGGCGGTACGTCTCAGATGCTGGCGATAGTTGAAGGAGGAGGCCTTTGCATAACAGTGGGACATACTACTAGACTTACATCGTTATTATTTTAAAAGCTCGCGTTACTCAAAAACACTAAAATGTGATATACGCAAATGTATTAAGCGAATGGACTGTTATTTATCTACATCGTTGGTCTTGTTCGGAATTTTAGAAACATTTTGTTTTTTATTTGTATTTATTGTAAACTTGCGATGACATTGTTGATTTGGAAATGTTTTTTGGGAATCTTAAAAACAACATTATGCTGAAGCGTAAAAATAATAAATATTGAAATAACCGTATACTGACTCTAGTTTGTATTGATTTTTAGGGAAAACTGTTGGAGGCTTTCGAGGATATGCCTGGGTGAGTATTGTATTTGAATATTGTATTTGTATATTATCGCTATAGTATAACGTTTTTTAAATCATATTATTGCAGGTTTAGGTGCTATCATTTTTATCAAAACTATAGCAAGGAGAATTTGATTTCGCCCATGATGAATAATACCAGTCATCTTGCGCCTAAAATACTGTTTTGTGTTAGCATGCCGGATTTCTATATATATCTACATAAATACAATTTTTTAAAGAATGAGGTGAAAAACAAACACAGTCTACGTGATGGTAAATGGACGCTGTGGCCCATAGACATCAACATGTATTCTGGGTTAAGAATCAAAATGCGGATCCGTTGTCAACTTTGAGGACTAAGATGGAATGTCTCGTTTCATGTAAAAAGGATGTCTGATTCTCTACACTTAACACACTAACAGCAACATTAAGCTGCTACTTAACATTTTTTTCTCAGAATAAGCTGCTATTTTTAAATAATAGCGTTTAAATGCACTGCATGGGTTTACTCCCTTTTCTAATCTATGAACGAGCAACGGAACAGGAAAGCGTTTCAAATGAACACATAAAATGACTGTTTACAATGTATGTGTTGTATATATAGATTTCAGGTTGCTATAAAAAACTACTATAACTCGTGATGACGCAACTTATAACAATTAAAGCCTGAAAATTGTCAGTTGCTTGTGTTAATGTAATTCAATACATTTTCATGTTAACGTCCACAGAACCAACACGTATTTACGCATGGCTCTAGAAGACTGCGAGAAGGTCATCAACAAGTTCTTTAGTACCTATTTTGAAAACGCTATGGATATCATGAAAGTGTGGTACGTCAGAATTTACAATATTTGTGACGTAAAGTTTACATTCAAAAAATCTTTTGCTTTCTCAGATACAGATTGTATTTTTTTGTAAATATTAAATCTCGCTTCTCCTTATTCTTCTTCTTTGACTTTTTCATCAATTCATATAGTATGAGTAGGTATGAGTTTCTCTCGTAGAAGAAAGGATTTGTCATTTCTGACATGATTATCGATCACGGTGTCAGAATTCTCGAAGCGTGGCGTTACTCCCCATCGCTGATCTATGTCTTTTACATTTGGTACCGCGAGACGGTTATATTGCCACCTATCGGAAGCTATAGCTTCTTTTTAGCTTTTCCCGTTCTGGTTTCTTCCGACCCCCAAGAGAACGTCTCCAGGAGGTCGGGGGTTGGAGTGATGGATTCGCCTACCTCACAATCACATGTATTAATTCAGTTTCTAGAGTCCGCGCAAATATAATTGTTACGGCCCTGAGTTGCCCCGACAAGGGTCGACTAGGTTAGGGCCCATGAATAACCATCTCGACGAGCAACAGAGGGGTGGGCCCGAAATGGCCCATGTAAAATTATTACATAGTGGCTAGCAAGTAAACAGAACTAACCTGGTTCCGGAGTAGGGTCGACCACAAGGCGACGTCAGAGTTATGTAAAGGTAGTGTGTGTGTGTGTGTGTCTGTATGTAAGCAGGTGTGTAATATGTGAGCTGATGTCACCGACGAAAGCGGCTTCACTACTGTCGTTGCACTGCTTCAAGAATGCTCTCACTTTAGGGCGCAGCTTCCATTGTCCGAACTCCAGTCTAACGTCACTTAGCACAAAACTATAGTCTAAGAGTAACGCGACCTCTTTTCAAATCACAAAGTTTAGCGTTCAATCGACCAAACAAAATCACTTCGTACTATATCAAAATGCTACACAAGCCACACATCAATGCAAATAATGGCATAAAAGTTCCTTTAATCACTCCAAACTCAAGAAAGCTTCGTTATCACCGATATAAACAAACACGATAACGTAAGGAGGCGGTCGTAATGCGAAGCAACTATTATTATATTTCTCGCGACCTACAAATGACACTGAAGCCTCCCACAATTGATACTTCGAGACTACAATCCAAATCATTTTGTGCGATATCAAAATGCCGCATAAGCAACTAGTCGACACAAATTAATAGCGAGTGAAGTTAAATTGATCACTCAAACTCAAAGAAAGGCCTCGTTGGCACGTATATTAAGGATTAACGATTAACGATTTCAATTTAACTCCTCGACGCAGCGGTCGCAGGCGCGGCTTGAACCAGACAGCGCTTGATCTAGACTGACTGAGCGGCGCGAGGTAAAAATTCTTTTTACCTGATATATATTATTTTGTTTTATAGAAGATCTAATTATTTCAGTAATGTCACTCATTTTATACCAGTTTGCGGCCTTTAATGAAAAGCAAGTTTCAGTCTTCGTTTATCAGTCACCGTTTTATTTTCGCCTTCCATATTCTCTACAATTGAATTACTATCTTCATTCCATTCGCTGTCACCACTTTCAGCGTAAATAATTTCTAAATCAGTGTCGTTTGACGATGAAGATCTATGTACCTTTTTCATTTTTCCTTTTAACCTATTCTTGTTTTTATTTTCTTCCAAGATTTTTTTCTTTTAAAAATGTTTCTGCTCTTGCCTTGGCTCTGTTGTCTTTTTCATCCTGAACTCTACGTCTTTCTGCTTTTTTCTTTTCATGGTACACCTACCACGCCTTACTTGTAATCGCCGATAGTAACTTTTCTTTATTTTTTTTGTTTTTCTTCTTGTCCTCAACTACGGCCCAAAAGACTTTTTTTAAAGAGTACTACTACAAGACTACAACACCCAATACATCGCTTAATGTATTTTTTGTGGGTGTACAATGTTGCATTTCTGGTTCGGTACAGTGAGTGATAGGTCTAGAATGTTGTAGGATGATAGGGAGGCTCAACATCTAATAAATCACTATCATATCGACCTGGTACAGAGACCTTATTCGAGTCAACACTTCCGGTCAACTCAGGTTGTTCTGATTCCATAATAATATCATAATCTTTCTCTAACTCTGCATTACATATAGCTCGTATTGTGTTATTGAATTGGTCACTATTTATAGGCAATTCCGAGTCGACGTCTGTCGTAGAATGTGTAGCACTTTGTAACTTAACAGTAAACATTGTGGTAGGAGAATTGTCATTGATCGGCATTTCCACAGAAAGCTCTTCAAGTGCTCTAGAGAATGACGGCAACTCAGAGACAGGCGTAGCGAAATTCGGAGACATAAATATTCGAAAATATAATCCCAATAAAGCCTACAATAAGCACGAGTAGCCTTTCCGGACGTCCGTATAAAGTCGGACACAGTCAGGCTTTTTGGTTGCGTGTCCGGCCAAATTAGACGGTGTCCGGCTTTTGTTAGGCTTTTTAAATTTGACCATTTCTTTACATTTTTCATGTACTTACATATTATATATTATATTGCTGTTATTGAAATTAATATTGTAACGAATATTGAATGATTAATAATAAAGAATACTGATTTATTCAATTGTTGTTATTTCGTTAGAACTTTAGAAGATTTTATAGTAAATGATAAAAAGCATTGCTTTACTTAAAAAATGTCTTTTACTAAGAAAAAAAAATAAGAGAGTCCGGCCTTTTTACCAAAATGTCCGGCTAAGCTCGCTGGTCTGTCCAGCTTTTCGGTTTTAAGACCTGATAACCCTAAGCACGAGTGTGCTTACTGTTGAAAAAATAAGATCAATTCGACATTGAATTGGGAATGTTTCGGCATTATTGATTGAGATAGACCGGCAATCACAAAAATTTACTCGTCGTTGATTGTGGATACCAATTGATAATTTAGTTAACCATTGTGCCATAGATTGTTAAAGTGGTTAAAAAGTAATTTCATAAGATCCGCGTAATAAAATATAATGATGTGTCTTACCTAGTGTAGCGGTGTTGGGAGTAGAGTAACTGACTTAGCCCAGCAGATTACGGTGAAATGAAAGGTCAGCCATGTAGCACGAATAACTAACACCCGATGAGGAAAAACATTCCCGAGTGGCAGCTTCTTGTAGATGGAAGCTTGACGGCTTGCTTTAACGTCTCTGTGGCGCAGTGGCTTAGCGTCGAGTTGCGGCGCTGAGGGCCGCGGACTCGAATCCTGCACGGAACAAGTATTTGTATAGCCTACAAATAATTGTTCCAGATGGACGTAATAATTGTTCTAGATGTTCTAGGTGTTACAGGAGAAATACCAAGAGTAGAATTTTTTTAAAATAATTGAAAGTTGATGGATTCAGATGGCTCAGAACCGTACTTACTATGTACTCTTTTATAGGATAGGGGGCAAACGAGCATACGGCTCACCTGATGGTAAGTGATTACCGCCGCCCATGAACACCACCAAGGTATATGCAGAAGCGTTGCCGGCCTTTTAAAAAGGAGTAGGCTCTTTTCTTGAAGGTCCGTAAGTCGTATCGGTCCGGAAAAATCTCTGATGGTGGTTGATTCCACGAGGAAGTAGTGCGAGGAAGAAAATTAACTGTACGTTACGTACTTTACTTACTTACTTACTTACGTACTTTACTTTACTTTGGAGCAATCGATGGGTTTATGATCGGCATTGGACTTATAATGGGCTGTATTGATAGTTTGCTGTGTGTGACTGTGATAGTTGGCAGATCAGAGATACGTTGCACTAGCGCTCCTAGGCTACGGTTAACTGGAGGGGGGAATAACCGCGCGTTTAACTGCTTTTCCAGTTTAATATGCAACCGCGTGTGATCGTACGTACTTAACCGCCTCAAAATTTCAACCGCGGTGGTTGAACGAGGAGCCGCGGCGCCCTTCGCGGCTGGCCGCTATTTTGTTATAGGTGCGTCGCACTGGCGGTTTAGTTTGCTGCGAGTCGCCGATATGTTTGTACGCGTTTCGAGTTTGAGTTGCGCACCCAAAAATTCGTTGTTGAAATTCAACAACGAGAAGCTATTTGGAATTTTGAAGTAACATTATATAAGAATAGAGATTTAAAACGAAAACAATGTAAGGGATGAATACAGTATCTATTTTTTACTTTTCTTCTTTTTTATTTTCGGGTGTAAAATATATAACACAAGCATACACTTGGGCACTGTAATCCTGTCCTGCGCCGATGGCTAGTCTCCGTTGAGGCAGGCCGCCGTGACCGATATTCGGTCTGGAGAACATTATTATAATTTATTTCCTTTTTTATAGTACTCGAGAATGAGTTGCAGAATTTCACACAAAAATAAATTATATTTCAAAGATAAGCAGTTTTTTTTACAGTTTTCCTTTACCGTTAAGTACGTGATAAATCAGCACATAAAATTATAGCAAACAATACGGTTGCTGTGTAGTAAAACGTGATAAATAAAGCCTTTCCAGTAAATATTTTATGACAGCATTTTAGTCGTTTGGCTGTCATTGCCTTGTTTATGGACAATGAAGACCTGAGTCGTCTACTGTGCTTTCGACCTTGCAACTGACATTAGGAACTATTTACATAAGTTGTATCCGCACTATGAAGTAGTAAAATATATATTTACAATTAAACCGAAATAGAAACAGATTTGTTGATCTAATGAATTAATAAATAGATTTATCAAAGCAAAATCAGTTTTTGGTGAAAACAACAGTCAGCGATAGTAAGACAAGGGCTATTACGTGTAAAAGTACCATGATGTTAGCGTGAATTATGACCCGTAGGCATAGCATATTGATTACAAATAAATGATTGTATATTTAAGGCATTTTACCCGTGTTATTTTTATTTTAAGATTTCAATAATTGTAAAGCACTCTAACACGAGTATATTACTTAAATTACTCGATGGAGTTTTTCAACTCTACTTTATGAAAAAAACTAATCGAGATTTTTTATATATTAATGGAAATAGACATTAGTATGTGATTACTAATAATGTATTTTTTGTCAAAGACATTAATTATACCATATATCAATAGTTAAAGAGAAGACACACGGTACGGTACAACTAGTAACGTGCTCATGACTGAGACCTTAGTTGAGTATTGACCTAGATTGTAAATGTTACAACATTTTTCAGTGCCAAGGATCTACGCCGATATCGTGATGTAATTTGTTAAACGCAAAATGTTATCAATATTTGTAAATCTACCCAAATATCAGGGGACGTACGTTTCTTTTACTCATTGCGAAACAGCTCTGAATTATTTAATAAAGGCAGATTAAAAGCAATTCTTAGAAGACACTTCATTGTACTTGTTGCTGTTCTATATCATCATCATCAAGAAATACCACAAAGCACGATTACTCCATCTAGCTGGCGGCCGCCTAAATCTTCATCCTTCGGAGTGAGGAAACCACTCGAGAACCTTTCTTCCCTATCGGTTGTCGGTTCTTGGGCTTACCGTGAAGTGGCTATGTATATATAATCCAAATCGTCCCGTGGGTCCCGTCTTGTGAGAAGCGATAGAGGGAAACAAGGGAGTTCTTTGATTTATTATCTCTTCTCTCCGTAAATATTGTAACTTGCATTTATTGTACTGCAGTCTAGGGTACACGTTTGTGGTAATGATTACAAATATTATCTATCTACCCACAGTACGTGAACAACCCGGGTTCGATCCCTGCCTGCACGAATGAAATTGTTAATTGTAGTTTTAAGTGCCGATTTACCAAGTGTTCGGCGGTGAAGGAAAATATAGTGAGGAAACCTGTATCTGTGAAAAATTAAAAAATATTTAGCAGACATGTAAAATACGCCAGCACGTATTTTTTCTGCGCGGCGGACACTTCCTTGTCCAAAATACTTGTCAGAAATGAGGGGCTAGTGTTTATCACACGGCCGTATTAGGCTGTTACTTTAAGTGCCTCCATTTTTTACTTTAAATTAAAAGTTCAATTTTTTTTAACCATTCTGAGTGAAATAAGGAATATCACAAGTTCAAGGTCTAGATTGTCGTTTAGAAAGTGTGATTAAAAACTTAATCAATTCGCAAGTATAACATATTATTTAAAAATTAACATTAAAGTCGGTTCACAATTAACGAAGATATTATGACATTAGTCAAATTTGAATTAAGAATCTCCTTCTGAACCTCTTCCTTTTATTAAGTTTAAGTCGGCTAGAAAACATTTTGTCACACACGGCACGGACCTTCTTGTATTTCAGTGACCGATTAATCCACTGTACCGCCTCAGAAATATTATCGTTTAGGTAATAAGGACGTGTAGGTAGGGAATATCCACTACCCCATATCATCCCGTATCGTAAGAGGCGACAGAGGGATATAAATCTGGCGTTGGGCAGCAGCGTCTTCCTAATAACGACTAAAAAAACTGCGGTTGCCAGCCCGCTTGCCAAGCGTGGAAACAAAAGAAAATATTCCCTCATAAGGTAATCTATGAGGGAGGCCCTCAACTGCTCCAGAAATGTCAGTGGACTTTTAATTACCTCTAAATAGTTTATTCCTCAGAAGGTTTACACGCGATGTTTTTCTTTAACAACAAAGCACGTGTTAGAATACGACTTAAAATTATAATTAATAATATCATTGCTGCCGGATCGAACCCGGAGTGTTCGCCTACTGAAAATTTATGGCAAGCACTTTGACGAAACTCGACACAGGTCTATTTCGAAATTTATTAGATTAAAAATAACTCACGTGGGGTAAAGCTTCTCGGGAACGATCCAAATACATGCCGCCGACTTCTACCAAGGCTGGCACCATTGGACGAATGCCGTTCAGAGTATGAAAAGTATTAACCAGCATTAACGAATAGTTTTGAGACAAAATTCGTAAATCTGGTATATTCGTTTTAAAGTGCTTCTCTATAATAGAACGTTCTCTCGCTTGCACCATATGATAAAACCATGCCTTATATAATATGGTTAGGAACGTGTTTTCTAAGCGTTGGCCGAAGTTCATACGGGATGTGAAGCTGGTTAAAACAAGCGGAACGTAGGCTGGATTGTCGGGTAATCCTATCCTGTCCGCTGTCCATGGCAGTACATTACAAGACGATAACGCAACTTTAGGCGCTGTGTTTCCGTAAACGTGCAGCAGTCCGATCATACAATCGCTGTTAAAGTTTTCCACCAAAACCACGTCGTATTTTCTTTTCAATGCGTCAGCCAAAGGTGACAAGTTCTTCAATCCTTCGCATATACTCACGCCCGCGTCGGCTAGGGACTGCATTTCGGACAGCTGTCTTGTAATTCGATTTAGCACAAGAATCTTCGACAATATACCTGAAGTTTCAAACGTGGATAGATCTAAAGACTCCAATCTTATTTCAGAAATGCCTTCAAGACTTATATGAGTGTAATTTTCTATTGGATTTATGAGGGGAAAGAACGATACTGTAGTTACATGATGTCCTCGTTCTGCTAGAGTTCGTAGAAGGGGCTCGAAGACCATTTGATGGCTTTTACCTGTGTGGGGGAAGAGACCAAGGACTTTCGCAGAATGGACACCATTAGAAAATGCACACATTATTAGAACTGACACACTGAGTTTCAGCGACATTGCGTACGCGCTACCCGCTCCGCCTTTTCAGGAATACTGTCGTGTCGCGTGAGTTCATGTTCTCGTGTGATGTGAGCCACACTAACAATGAAGCTATTTTAAAATTTGAGACGTGTAGAGTTGAGTTCGTACCGGAGAGTTTACATTTTTAATTACTGTATTATATAACTTCACGGTAACTGAATAGACTGAACTGATAATATGTAAACGTGTAATTATATAAATTACGTATATAATATGTTTTAGTACTCAAAACACGGGGTAAACACGTGAGTATTCGACAAATGGATTAGCTCCGAGACTAAGGGCTCGCCGTCAATATTACAGTTCGCGAACAACTCCTGTACGATCCTCGCTGACCGGTGTACCGTACACTCGGTGGTGAAGGAATACATCGTGAAGAAATCTGCATTTCTAAATAATAAGATATTTTGAGGTCATTTGTAATGCGCCACACGATTTGGAGGATTAGGACTCCAGTAAAATAGAAAACTCGATGGGGTAGTGACGTAATACAGCGTTTTTTTACAAACTTTTATGTTCATAGGTAAGCTAATATCTTTAAAAACCTTAAAATCTCTTTTATTATGGTAATAACACTGTATATTTTAATGCTATATAAATACGTGTAATATTTTATACGTGGTAGATAGATAGGCCATACTGCAGTTATATTAGTAGTATAGTTGTAGCACGAATGGGTCGGCTCGACCGGAGAAGGACCACGCTCTCACAGAATA
>DWHP01009727.1:0-10101 GCA_018247895.1 Parnassius honrathi | reverse complement strand
AAATTTTTTTTTAGATTTCTTGATTCCGTTTACACTTTCGAAAAATCTATAGGCCATTTACTAATATAATTTGGTGTATTTTTTTTGGTGTAATACCATTAAGTGACGTTAATATTTCTAGTGGGCCCAAAAATGATTGTTTCCTTTATCGCGAGCGCTTAGCCCTTGACCTGCAACTGGTCCCCGGGTTCAATCACCCCGGCACCAATGAAATTGTCAATTGCAATTAACAAAAAGAAAGATGTGAGAGAAAACATCGTGAAGAAACCTGCATGTCTGAGAAATAAGAAAAAAATATTTCGAAGTTATGTGAAGTCCACCAACACGAATGGGGGCAGCGTGGCGGACATTTCATTGCCCTAAAAGCCTCTCAACAATTAGAGAAGGCCTGTTACCAGCGGCGGGATATATAGGCTGTAACTTAAACTTTAACTTCTTTTAAATCGCGTTTACGATCGAATATAAAAAAATAAAACTTTTGAAATAAAATTTCTTTACGCACGCTTGAATTGGGGAGTAAGCGTTACGAAATGTGTGATCGGGTGAGGCGAACGGGATTTAAGTGGGGGATATAAGCAAGAGTGTGCGCGCACATTTTCTTTTTCTGTTTCCCTCATAGCCAGTCATTTTTCGTAATTTTATTTAGTTTTGAACAATTTTATGAATTAATATTTTGTTCATTACATTAAATATTCTGCGCTTAAAGTGAATAAAATTGTAAATTCGTTTTGAACTTCATGTTTTGTGAATTTTCGGGTGAATAATAACAAAGTATGGGATTAAAATCGTTTAAGTAGTTTAGGAAACAATTGCGGAGAAACAACGTGACACGTAATTTATATACATATATATAGAAAAGTAAAAGTAAAGTTACATCCTATATACGTCCCACTACTGAGCACAGGCCTCCCCTCATTTCTGAGAGGGTTTTAGGGCAAGGAAGTATCCGCCGCGCTGCCCCAATGCGTGTTGGCGAACTTCACATGTATTCGAAACTTTTTTTTTTCTTTATTTCTCAGACATGCAGGTTTCCTCACGATGTTATCCTTCACCACCGAGCACGTGGTAAATCAGCGCTTTAAATTGCAATTAACAATTTCACTGGTGCCGGCGAGTATCGAACCGGGGTTACCCGCTTTCTGTTATATTTACTGCGAGTGTTAACCATCTGAGCTACCACGGCTCCTGTCTAAGGATATTCATTTAAAATCAAGTGGACTGTGTGCTCTGTTTATCGCCACTATCAACTCTAATGACAGTGTACGCTCAACAAGTTTATACGGCTTATTCTAGAATACATAAAATACATAAACAATCTTATAAACTAGCATTTATTTGTCTCAAACTAGTGAGTTTTCTCCTGTTTTCTGGTGTGATTCTTCCGTATCAACGATTTTAAACTTCAGATATGAAATCGGGTATAGCAAAGTTTGTAAATACGCATTATTTCGACGTTGGCATTTCGCTTCGTATTGCGTACTAATTTCAAATGCATCATCTAAACTACAAAAAATAATTTGATTTTTTGTGATTTAAAAAACATACCTCTACTCCACAGTGTCTCAATAAACTCCACCAGGTCAATAAAAAAACAATATAGTAACCCAGCCCAAGCCAGTGCTCCCAAGCCCAAGTGAAGCGACGTCTCAGCGATGAGTTCGATCACGAAGAGCTATTGGGCCCAATGGTACAGATTGCTGATTCAGAATGGAGTTCTGTGCCGGAAATGGGAAAATGGTCAGGGAGACAGCTGTTATATGCAAACGGTTGTCCCTTAAGCTAAAGTACCGGATGTTCTACAGCTGTACCATAACGGTTGTTCAGGAGGCCATCTGGGAGTTAAACAAACTCTACTAAAGATCCGAGAACGGTTTTACTGTGTCCATTATCGAAAAGATGTCGAGGACTGGTGTCGCAAATGTACAAGTTGTGGGGCTGTAAAGGGACCTCAAACTCGGTAGTAGAGGTGCATTGAAGTTGTACAATGTTGTTGCACCTTGGGAGAGAACAGCCAATGACGTGGCGGGGCCGTTTCCGGATAGCGAAAGTGGTAACAAGTATTTCATGGTTGTGATGTTTACTTCACTAAGTGGCCAGAAGTCTTCGATATTCCAAATCAAGAAGCTTTAACCGTTGCAGATAAACTAGTTCATAAAGTCTTCTGTCGTTTTGGAGTACCTTTAGAGATTCACAGCGATCAAGGAAGGAATTTTGAGTCCTAAATATTCCAGGAAACTTGCGGAGTTGTGGGTAACTCATAAAACAAGAACGACTTCTTATCACCTGCAATCTGATGGAACGGTATAACGATTTAATCAAACATTGGAGAGGTACCTAGCAAAAGTTGTAGACAATCGGCAACGAGATTAGGACAAGCACATACAACCGTTGTTGTTGTCACATCGAAGCGCTGTTCACGAAAGAACATTAGTGACACCAGCTTTCGCAAACATTGGAAGAGAATTACAGCTGCCTGCAGACCCGATCACCGGGATACAATCTGATGCCCCACGCCGTATAACCGATTATGCAAATGACTTGCGGAACAAAATGAATGACATTTATGAGTTCGTCAGACAATCGGGCCAGCAAATGTCTGAAAAGATGAAAACCCGGTATGACCACAAAATGAACAACAAAGGGATCGACGAAGGTTCACTAGTGTGGTTGCACAATCCAGTCCGCAGCAAATAGAGATCTCCTAAGCTTCTAGCTAAATGGGACGGCCCGTACCGGATTGTGACCAGGATCAACGACGTAACCTACCGGATACAGAAAGGTGTAAGGGGTACTCCTAAGATCGTCCATGTAGATCGACTGGGGCGTTATTATGGGACCGATAATGCTCGGGACGAGCTTAGGAGGGGGCAGTGTTACGTGCCACAGTTGATGGCACTAGCGCCATCTGGTATCAAGTATCAGAAATGGGAGTTTCAAGATCTTTCTAGAACTCGCCCAACAGCGCCATCTAGTAATGAATAGAAGAATTAAGCTTTCTAGAAAAGACCACACTCGAACTTTCTGCACTTAGTCGGTCGAGACCGGTATTAGCTGGAACATTCTGGATGTTTCAGTGGAAAAGGCCTATTTAAAACCGCTGGGAGTCTGCGAACGGGGCAGTATTGAATTGGCGATACAAGCAAAGCTTCGGAGCGAAATAAAGTGCAACTAAAGTGATCAGTGTGATTAATTATTAGTGTCTTTTAAGTTTTAATTGGTGTTCGTAAATTAAAGTGTTAATTTTGGTGACTCAACCGGCAGTTTTTATTGTCACGAACCTTAAGCTCGTTACAATATTTTAATCAAAAACAAGTATACAAGAGCAGAGTAAAAACCACAAATAATAATTTCATTTTGATAAAAATTTTGATAATAATTGGTTGTCCATTTATTTCCCTGATTTAACATTTAAAATTTTGTCTCTATATTATATGCTTGTAGTTACGACTTAAACAGAATAAATTTTATTCAAAATTGCAAGATTTATTAAAGAATATTTGATTACAAAACTCATTAAGTCAGTAAGCTTTTACTTGTTTGGGAAAAGCCTCTGTCTTGTGTAGAAAACAAGCAAGAAGTCCAAGCGGGTCATTTAAAAAATATTATTTAGAATATAATGATTTAAAATTAAATATTAAAACATTTAGGAACAACATTATGGTAATCACTCCATTCTAAGTGGTTCATCAATCATATATTTTAGCGTAATAACCCTTTTAAACAACTTCGCTTACTTAAAAATGCAAAATATAGTTGTTGCACATTTGCACCTAAGATAGAGAAAACTTATAAATTTACTCCGTCCATGTCACAGACTGTTCATCCAAGCCTGAGAACTTGGAGTTATGCTGGCGGTAACTGATTCAAGACCTGAAATCAAAAATTAAATATGTTTTACAGCCGTTGAACTTTATAATCAACTTTAATTTTAACTGTTGAAATAAAATGAAACATCATACTGTTACGAGCTTAGGGTTCGTGACAATAAAAACTGCCGATTGAATTACCAAAATTGACACTTTCTTTACTGAATACCAATTAAAACCTCAACTGCTTTATATAGGCCTTTTCCAACCAAACATCTAGAATGTTCCAGCAAATATCGGTCCCAACTGACTAAGTGGAGAAAATTCGAGAGTGGAGTTTTCCAGAAAGATTAGTCTTCTATTCGACAATAGATGTCGCTAGTGCCATGTACCAGAAATCAACTGTGACGCGCAACATTGCCGTCTCCTAAGACCTTCTCGTCCCAAGCATTATCGGCCCCATAATAACGCGCCAGTCGATCCACATGGATGATCTTAGGAGTACCTCTTGCATCTCTCCGAAACGGCTCCGCTACGTAAAGGGCTGTCCGCTGCCATGGTGCACCAACGTTTTACAATTGCAATGCACCTCTAATACGAGTCTGAGGTCCCTTCACAGCCATACGACTTGTACATTTGCGACACCAATCCTCAACATCGTCACGATAATGGACCCAGTAAAACCGTTCTCGGATCTTCAGTAGAGTTCGTTTAACTCCCAGATGGACTTCTGAATAACAATTATGGTACAGTTGTAGAACATCCGGCACTTTAGCTTTAGGGACAACCATTTGCAAACGAGAGTTGTTTCCCCGACCATTTTCCCATTTACGGCACAGGACTCCATCCTGAATCAGCAAGCTGTCCCATTGGGTCCAATAGCTTTTCGTGGTTGAACTCATCGCTGGGGCGTTGCTCCACTTGGGCTTGAGAGCACTGACCTTCATCCATTTCAGAATCGGCTTAATGTCCGAATCTGCTGTGCATGTCGTAGGCTGTCCTTCGATTCATTGCTCAGGTGGTCTGTCCTGAGAATCCTCACAGATACCACTTCCTTACCCTCTTGCCCAGTACCATTCTTGCAATTATCAGAATAAGGTCTACTTGACAACACATCTTTGTTGCCTTGTGATTTCCCACTGCAGTGTTCGATAGTAAAGTCGTATTTCTGCTGCTGCTGGGTGGTGCTTTTAGCAACACAACCCTCTCGAGATAGATCACTTTCCCTTTTTACAGTTTGCTTACGGCAGCTGGATCGAAGATGGCCCCTTTTCTCATAGCCGTAGCACCTTGAGCGGTAACGTGTATTGTGGTCGTGAACTGTAGGTGCTGCAACCTCCCTAACGTGAAGGGAACAATGACCTTGCCCCTGCTGGGCGGTGCCGTTAGCCGCACTACCCCCTCGAGATCGACCACCTTCCCTTTCAACAGTTCGCTTAGGGCAGCTGAATCAAAGATGGCCCCTTTCCTCACAGCCATAGCACAAAGGGCTGTATCCTTTATTGCGGTCGCGAAATGTAGCTGCTGCAACCTCCCTGACGCGATGGGAACGATTATCCTGCTGCACGGCTTCCACTTCCAGTGCATAGGCCTAGGCGTCCTTAAGCGCCTCGTGGTGCTCGAGCCTCACAGCAGCTCTGTCGATGTATGTCTGCACCAGGTTCCTTTCAATAAGCGCAGGTACAGATCGATACGCTTTTTGAACCTTTCGTTGATGCATTGCACATGATCTTTAAGCCGCGCACGAAAGACGTGTTCCAGTGAGCGTCGCCACATCTCGCCTCTAATGCCTCAAGGAGCTGCTCGTAAGTCACTTTCTTACCGAGAGCTTCCAAAACAGTTAAGGCTTGGTCGCGCAGGTCTAGGGTGGATGCAGTCATGGCCTGATTTTTATTCCAGCCGTTCGCCTCCATGACAGCTTCGAACAGGATTTTTATGCTGACCAGGAAGAAGTCCCGTCGTACGGCGGCACTTTGAATCCATGTAGCTACTACGGGAGCTGTAATTCCATCTCCAAGTTTGAGGTCGTCCTGCGTTTTCTTCACGTCAGCCATCACGTTGTCAACCCGATTGTTCACTTGATCGATTCGGGTTTCGGCTGCAGACAGGCGGATGTCATGTTGAGCAACCCTATACTTCACCAACCAACGGGCCTGTTCCTCTTGTCCCCCCCCCCCCGCAGCTGCTCTTCCAATCGGAGTGCAGACGAATTAAATTTATTAAAAAAAGAAATCAAGTATATGTTTACGAGTTTCCAAAGAGATCAAGAGGATAAAATTACTACATTTTTAAACATCATAAAGGAACAAAATACTGCAGTGCAAAAGTCAATAGAGTTCTTATCAGAAAAATACGATGATTTGATTAAAAAACTTGATAAATTGGAGGCGGAGAAAAAAACTAACATGCAATATATTCAATTACTAGAAAAAAAAGTTGAAAAACTTGAGCGGAACCACTGTTCTACAAGTTTAGAAATAAGAAATTTTCCCAACAAATCGTCTGAGACAAAGGAAACCCTCTCTGATATAGTTATTAGTTCAGGACAACAACTAAAACTAGACATTAACCGATCTGATATTAAAGACGTGTATCGCATTAACACAAAATCAGCGAATAAACCGATAATAGTAGATTTCATCAGTGTATTAATACGAGATCGTTTTATTGATGCCTTTAAGAAATATAACAACGGACATAAAAACGATAAATTTAACACTAAAAATATACAAATTGACGGTCCATCCCAGCTTATTTATATATCAGAGTCCCTCACAAGCAAAACGAGAAATTTGTTTTTAATTTCAAGAAAATTTGCAAAAGCACACAACTATGTTTTTTGTTGGACTGCACATGGTAAAGTCTACCTTCGAAAAAAAGAAGGAACACCCTTGGTTCGCATCGAAAGTGAAGCTGATTTGGAAAAAATTAGAGAAAAGTGACTAGCATTTCACTCATCATATTGTATCCCAAAAGTTTTTTATTTTATGTTTGCTAATGATATTCATTTTTCTTATCACTCTAGTTTTAATGTAATTATTAAGTTTTTTCTTATTGTATCCCCATTTAAATGTTGCGCACTTAGTTATAAACACGAATACACACTACAATACACAAAACACATACTTTTATTATACTCTTGCATACTCTTTATAAAAATGAAATCACATACGCGTTCAAAAAACGCACGTCTTAAAAACATAAACAACATGTTATATCACTTTCACACAATTCACAATTCTAAATGTTATCATATTCTTAATACATACAATAATACGTGGTTTATAAAACTTACTACTATCAAAAATATAATCCAACTTAATATTATACTGAGTTATAAAAATGCACTGGTTTTACACATATCGATCTTAATATAGATAATATTAACAATATTATAGCAACGGATATAGATGAGTTTCACAATATTAATTGCACATTCGTAAATGATCCAACAAAGTGTTCAGAATTATTTGTTGGTGCAGATGGATTGTTGGTGGTGCTGTCCGTCAACATTCGCAGTATAAATCGAAATTTTGATTTACTTCTAACGTTTGTTGCAAGTCTTGGTATTAAGATTGATGTCTTAGTTTTAACCGAATGTTGGACTAATAATAATTTCACACCACCTAATATCACCGATTACAAGATGTATCAAACTGTTAATTATTTAAACAAAAATGATGGCGTTGTGGCTTACATTCATACTTCTTTAAATTAATCAGTAACCGAACCCTTTCAAAAAGGAAATTGCTTGATTATAAATATAGATTAGGAATATTCAATTATTTGTTCTTATAGACCACCCAGTTATTGTAATCCAAATTATTTTCTACATTCTATAGAAAACGTTCTTAAAAATAATAATACTCCTCATATTATTTTGACAGGTGACATAAATTTAAATATACTATCCAATAGTTCCACGCACGTGAAAAACTACCTTAACCTGATTGCAATGTATGGTCTCAAGCAGGGTATCAATCTTCCCACTAGTCTAAATACCTGTATCGATCACTTTATGATTAAAAGTGTTTATACTTGGAGTACTTTTGTGTTTGACCCGTTAACGGACCATGCTCCAATTTTGCTCTACATAAAGTTTCAGAAAACCGCTCGAAATAATACTCTTTTAAAATTAAAGTATACCGACTATGATGCTATTAATAAATATTTGTCAACTGAAACGTGGCAAAACTTTTTTAATATAACCGATGTAAATATTGCTGCAGGAGTTTTATTGAAAACATTACAAACCGTAGTTAATAATAACACAGTCATCAAAGAGCTACCTAAAAAATTTAGACCCTTAAACCATGGATTACACACGGTATTATTATTTCCATACGTTAAAGAAATAAGGTGCACCAAAAGGTTAAATTACATTCTGATAGTGAATAACTTCTCTATAACTATATAATATACCGTAAAATGTGTAATAAATTAATAAAATTTACTAAGAGGCAGTATTATAAAGAAAAACTACTTGTGAATGCTAAAAATAATAAAGAAACATAGAAAATAATAAAAAACGTGTGTAACATATATAAGAAAAAGGAATCTCCGCAGGAATTACTTGATGTTGATATTTCTCTCACTAAATCTCTTGACAAAGTCAATAGTTATTTTACATCAGTGGGGCATAACTTGGCTAACATTACACTTCAAAAACTAAACACGAGTGAAAATGAATTGGCAAAAAGGCTAGAATCCCGAATGCACTTCTTATGTCTATGTCCCTCGAACCTACAGATATCGAATTAGTGTAATTATCGATTATACTGTCTAAAAACAAATAGCGTCTCTGGATTTGATCTGTAAGTTCATATTTTTTAAAGAAGTGTATCAATGTGCTATCTGAGCTAATAGCGTACGTTTGCGGCTTTAGTTTGGAGCAAGGTGTTTTTCCTGCTATTTTCAAGGAAGCTACAGTTTGTCCCATATACAAATCTGGTGATGATAGGCAGCTCCTTTCAAATTATAGGCCAATTTCACTTCTTAGTACTCTGTCAAAGATATTGGAAAAGGTCGTGAATAAACGATTAATATGGTACCTTGAAAGAAATAATTTTATAGATAATAATCAATTTGGCTTTCGTTCGGGCAGGTCAACAGAAGATGCCGTATTAAGATTAACATCTCTGGTATCAAAATATCTTAACTGTGGTAAAAAATGTGTACGTGTTTTCTTGGACCTACAAAAAGCTTTTGATATAGTGTCGATACCCATATTGCTCAACCGTTTGGAAAATATGGGTATAAGAGGTGTTAGGGTTTGTGCCAAACCGACCCACCTTTTGGTAGGGTTTGTACCAAAAGGTGGGTAGGTTTGTACTCTACAACTGGTTTAGGGACTATCTATCTGATAGACGACGAGTCAGGATTGACAAGTATGCAAGCAACACTTCCTCTTGCTCTTATGGTGTACCACAGGGGAGTACCTTAGGACCTTCACTCTTTCTTATTCATATAAATGATTTGTGTAAAATCAATATCAAAAATGTCGATTTAACGATGTTTGCTGACGATACTGCATTGATTTTTCATGGTTACACTTGTGATAAAGTAGCAAAATTCACAGAAAATGATCTGAGATTAGTGACTAGTTAGTTGGCTTGAAGACAATTTGTTATCACTAAATGTTTCTAAGACCAAGTACCTAGGTTTCGTTAAGACTAATGCTACTCTTCTAACCAACATCTTTAAAATTACTCTACACACGTATCCTTGCAATCGCACTATAAACTCTACCATCACCATGTCAATGTAGTAATTTAATCAAAACTGATTTTATGAGATATTTAGGAGTGATAATTGACAATAAATTAACTTGGGATGCCCATACTGTTGCAGTAGCTAATTAATTAAGAAAAGTACATCGTACCGAACAGTAACCGATTGCAAACTTATCAAACCATACAAAGCATTGGGGAAGTGTCTCTGTACCTACTAAATTTGTGCCTGGGGCGGTGCTGCTAAAAGCTATTTAATAAAGGTTGAACGCGCACAAGGAGCTATTTTAAAAGTCATTTTTCGTATACCATTTCGCCAATCAACAGTGTCTTTGTATGACAAAGCGAAAGTGTTATCTGTCCGCAAAACTTTTATTTTTCAAAGTTTTAGGAGATATCATCCGCGTCACTGTCCCTAAACTAATACGAAGGAAAAGAGAAAAGAACGATGTTCTGTTCCAAAACCCAATCGTGCTGTGTTTAGTAGATATTTTGACTTTTTAGCCCCTAGGCTATATAATAAACTTAACAGATGTCATAACATAAGATCACTAAATAACTTTGAA
>DWHP01009726.1:0-10102 GCA_018247895.1 Parnassius honrathi | reverse complement strand
AAAACCTTTTTCATAATGTCATTAGTTTTTTTTAAATTATTTTTTTACATTTCAAGGGACTTTTGGGCCACCCGGTATTTACAGCGAGCGTTAACCATCGGAGCTACTAACTAACTAACCCTACATCATTGCAAAAACATCTCTATTACGTGGTACTAAATGTTATGATACAAATACACAACTACTTAATTTGTCGCGCATTAGAACATATAAACGAAGGAAGACGGTCAAAACTGAGTGAGTGATACGACCATATTTGTTTGCATTAAAACAAAATTTATAGTTTTTGACTCTCTTGTTATGTCATGCCTTTAACTTACTGCGCAATGTAGTTTACTGTAAATGTCTATATAAATAAGTTTCATTAAAATTTTCACGCGCCTTCGATATTTTGTGGTTTTGATATAAAATTTTATACTTATAAATATATGTATAAAATAACTAAAACAGTTATATATTCCCAATATATAACCAATTTTGCGTAATTAACATAATAGTATTGGTTGGGCAGTATTAAATTAAGTTATATCATTACTACGAGTATATAGGTCTATTGCTGCTTATAGATAAGTCCGAATGTCAATATTTTTTTGGTTATAAAATATTTACAAAAATATATGTGATATATATTATATATTTGAAATAGCCCAGTGAGCCTTTAAAAAGGCTAATTAATGCCGCTTAAATTGATGGAGACTGAAATAGTGCCATTACTCGAACGCTAAAAAATTATATGATCAACAAACCACATGTGCATATTATGTTTCTTTTCCCCACAATATGGCAAACAAATGGTACATATACAGTAAAATGAATGTATATATGTACAGCTTTACGCGTTACCTACAATAACTCACGTATATTTGATTAGAGAACTGTTAGCTGAACCAAAAAACTCAGTTAATCTTTAAAACTAAATAACTCACGTTTATGTTTAGCAGTAGTTACTATATTATAGGCTTTTACTTACCACGAAGTGCTATTTCACAATAAAGGGCACTAAAAACAGCTCAAATCTGTTTAACGGATTTATGGTGCATTATAGTGGTACAAGTTTTTGAAATGCCAGTATAAAGCGTCAAGATTCTCGGTGAACTTATATTTAAGAGTTTATACGGACCTTACGTTCTACATAAGTTTACTATTTGTTTGTTAAAATGCTTCCTGTGTTACTTGGGATGTAGATGTCTATGTAGCACAGCAATCACTTACCATCATGTGGACTGTATGCTCGTTTGTCACCCTTATCCTATTAAAAGAATCAAAATAAAAAACAAGAGAAAATTGTAAATGTGGGTATCACTATTTTAAATAAAAATAATTTCAAGCCCTTTGAGAGTCAAAGTCGAAATCCCGGGAAAACAAAAAAGAAATAAGGGGATTTTTTACCTGTTTTAATCCAGTGCTTGACTATCAACCCACGTGACGATAAGTGGTGTAAATAATACCTACACCACCATTGCATCAATGGTGTTGTCGCGCCAGAGTCACGGAGGATAGGGCGAGTGGCGTCTCGTCATACCAGCATTCCTCTTTCTCCGTGATCCCACCTAAGCTCCGCCACTAGGGGAACGGTCACCACTCTTGCCGCTGTCCACCAACACACATCCGAAGTGGCCCTTCACCTCGGACCAATCATATGGGTTCCTCTTAGTTCACCGTGGGTGACCAAGCTACGACTACTAACTCCCCCCGCCACAACAAGCCTGGGACCCGTTCGGGGAAGTGTACTGGCCTAGGCCTAGAGCTTAACAAAAACCTGTTTACTCTTGCTTTGAAGACATTCACATTATAATCCTCTGGAAAGACAGAGAAAATGACAAATTATTCCACTCATCTGCTTGGTATGACCTTCGAAGTAAACGTTCGGTAACGTGTGTTCCAAAATGTAAACAATAAAATAATAATAATACCTAATGTCCTCCAGTCCCAATTTTCAGTAACGACGACCTGTCTCGACGGGACCAGCCATCTGTGCACCACGGGATTTTACTGAACTGTGAACGAGTGTATAGGCAATTGGTGAAACATAGGTGCACCATTTATTCCTACACTCTCATAGTCTGATGGGACGCCAATCCGACACGAGCGGAGCGAGATCAGAACTCTAACAAACGACTGGATTAAACTGCTGATCTTACTTCCTTTTGGTTGTTTTGGTATATTATGCTCAACGACTCATATGAACTGTTCGATTCGATGGAATTAACTTAAAGCATCCTTGTGGGATTTCTATGTTCAGCTGTGGACTTGTGAAAGATTGTAATAAATGAAAAATTTGTGACGTCCCGTCCACGATGACTACTTCCAATAATCAAAAAAAAAAAAACCACAAATAATGTTAGTGCTGCACGTGTGTACACGCTATCGTTTTGTGCTCGAAAAGTTGGGTTGGGGTTGGGGCACAATGTCAGCAGCGCTCAACATACACCTATAAATATAACATATTGACTTTAGATGGAATTTGTTTATATAAATCGGGACCTTATGAGCAAGAGTGGCTATTACCTATAGCAAATCGTATTCTAAGTTTGGGATAAGTTTGGGAGACGAACGACGATGAACGAAAATCTGAGTAATGGTACGAGCACTTTTTGTATTACTCAGTCTGAAATTAGGAAATACACGTAAATGGTATAACAAATTTGTAATACATGATGTGAAGTATGATGGTCGATACGAAATTCGTTGAGCAATTTTTTTAGGTCAGTAGCACAGAAACGGATATCAGTTATCTAGCAAGCTTCTGAGCAACAGGTTGGAAATGTAGGTCCGTACCTATGAATAGGTGTTTCTTTTCCATAATCTAAGACAGCGACAATATCTATTAATATACGTATTATATACGACAATATTTATTTCTGAACTATTTATGATTCGGGGTCAGATAGTCATTTAAATCTCAATGGTAGGTAGGAGTTTAGTCTCTTTTGCCTGCATTATGTCCCTGAACTATTTTCAGTATGCATCCCTCACATTCAATGCAAATAACACTTTTATATATGTGTAAATAATCGATTGGATGCGCGCGCCGATCCGTCCATGGTTAAGCCCATTTCTAGATTTAACAACTAACATATCAGGTGGCTGAAAAAGCGACAAGGCAAGTATAGAAGCTTTTGTAAATTAGTTTGACATAGATGAAGAAGTTATTGACTTCGTAGTTCAGCATCTAATTTTTGTCCCTTTCGCAAGATCTATTCAAAATTATCTTTCATATTTATATCTATTTTTAATTTTGATTTATTTATGATGTTAGTAAATAAATATCATATGATAATTAATAAGAGAAATGAAATTGAATAATTGAAATTCGTGAATCATATTGAAATTTCATATATTCGTGTTAAGATATACTAACTTACTTTTTAAATTATATTATAGCCATCATGCCGGGAGCAAGGCATAAAATTTTGGGACATGTGCTATCCGGCTTTTGCCATAAAATGAACAGACGTAAACCTTTACATGGAGACTCTTTGGATACTCCGTTAAATCGTTGCCTTACCACATTTGACATTACTTTATTGGGTGAGTAAAGCATTTTAATATGTAATGGTAGCAATCGTTGTACCTATGCTTTACTATCTAGATCTTTTTCTTTTTCCTGAATGGTATGTTTGGAAAATAAAATTATTTCTATTCTTCTTATAATCTGTTCTAAACTGTAATAGGTGATTTCTGTACCCGGTGTAAGTACTATTAACAGCTATTCTGTTAGTCTATTTCTGGATCTCCAAATATTTACCTGCTGGTATGCATTATTTGGCACATACTTATCATGCGGGACAGGAAGGTTTTTGAGAACAGAGCTAATCCTTTGCTCTGGTAATGCTATCGAAATTGGGATTCATTGTTTTTGGATTGACTTGTCGCTATCAGTCAATTGGCCTCTTGTGCCTTACTTGTCAATCAGCTGAAAGCATCGCGTAGCATTCGGAGAAAACGTTAGTAAGTTCTCCCTTAGACATACGTTCATATTCCGATTTTAATTATCTTTATGCCTGGACCCTATATTCAAGTCAGTCAAAATGCGACATCCGAGTAGTAGGGGTATAAAATAATGTTGAACAATAACTGTTACCCTTATATTAGTTTTTTTGCATATTGGCGTAATCTAATACCATTAATAATAAGGTACATGAGGGTAATATGGCCACCTTAAGCTTTGCAGCCCTATAAAACTAAAACTAGGAGGAGTATAGATACAAAAGCACAAAGTCGTATACTATTACGCAAATAAGAATTGGCAATAATTATGAATACTTCGAAAATCAACTTAATAAAAACTAACTACATACGCCATACTAAAATCGACTAAAATATTTACTATAGTATCAACTGTTAAAATGGTGTCGATAAAGCTGCGTCCTTTTGACTCTTTATTATTTGATTGACTGATGAAGAGCTGATATATTATATAGCCTTCTAGTATCTAGTGTTTTTTGAGTTATAAGAAACTGACCATATTAACCGGATGGCCATATTACCCTCACGTACTATAATTGTAGAAGAAGAGTTTAGACCTAAGTCCTAACAGCTTCAATTCTTAAGCCAGAAGTATAGATGTATCTATGGACATATGTATTCTAAATAATTATGTGGGTAATGGATTAGGACGTACGATGTATCCTCATATTATTATTCATCTATTATGTTATAAAAACTTTAATATACGTATAGAAGATAGAAATATGTATATTTGTAATTTACTTGTTTCGAGCTCTGAATGAAGAAAGACACTATAGTTCTCTAGGTAGCTTATGGTCAAATTTATGTTGATAACAAATATTGAAATTCGTCATTTCAGGTGTTGGGCATATGGTTGGTGCTGGTATTTACGTCCTAACGGGAACTGTCGCTCGTCGCACGGCCGGTCCTGCGACGGCACTCAGTTTCTTATTTGCTGGCATTACCTCCACTCTCGCTGCTTTGTGCTACGCCGAGTTTGGAACAAGAATACCCAGAGCAGGAAGTGCTTATGCCTACACTTACGTTAGCGTTGGCGAATTTTGGGCATTTATAATAGGCTGGAACATTGTTCTAGAATATATGATAGGTAAGTGATTTCAAAATTATTAACATCAATAAGTCTGCTCCTCAGGTATGCTCTGATATTTTAGTTTGTATATATAAATGGTTTCTAAATCGTTTTTATAGATTAAAGAGCTAATAGAAGTTTTGATCCTCGCTCGCTCATATCCCTTCTTTGTGAGCTGCGTCAAAGGCCAAAAGATTTTCCTTTTTACGTTGCAACATCCAAGAGATAATGGACATTTTGAATTCCATGACTTTGCCAAACAAATTCTTATGTAGAATGTTGAGAAATGAATGCCTACATCATTGTAATATAAAGACCATGCGAATGAAATTACAGGCTAAGTAGTCTAAAGTCTCCAAAAAAAATAATTACGGAGCGCTGCGTACATACCAAGTGACGCACAAGCTAAGCCAAGACCATGGTAAACTTGTTGTAAGAACTGCATATGGACTCTTAGCCAGCAGTTAACGAGGACCACGATTTTTCTGCCACCAGGGCGGTGCCACTTAAAAATGAGGTGTAATATTGCCAGATTTCATAGCCGGGAAGTTAATTTGTTCGAAAAATGTAAAGGTTAATGTTTATTTTTGTATTATTGGTTATATTTAATATTAATTAGACAAAAAAACGGAACCAGAGACATTCATAAAAGTAGTATAATTAAAAAAATAGTCAAAATGTACAAAAAAATAACCCCTTACTGCATGAATTATTAAGGAGATGGAATAAAAATTTTATTTTTGCAAAAAGTTGTTTATTTAAGGTTACATAAAATGAAATTGGGAAAAAAAATTAACTTATATTATACAAGTTACTACACGATGCCATATATGGCTTCGTATGCATTCTAGCCAACTATTTTTTTGCCAAATATGGCTTCGTATGCATTTAGGGAAAAATTAGTATATGCTTCATGAAATTACTCATAACAATTGCGTTTGTCATTATAACACAAAACACATTACGTTTTTCACATAATGTGAAAGAACTAAATTTCAAACTATTTTGGCATAATTGTCGGGCGTTCTTCTTCCAAATTGGATAATGGGCAATCCCATTAAAATGCATCGACTCCAAAGGCATATCTTGATGTCTAGCTGACGTTTTTGGTGACTTTTTCGCGGATACTGGAGAGTCAGACAAACTGGTGGGAGTATCGCTGGATGTCGGAGTTCCAAGAATACTGGCGGCCGGAGAATCCAATTGTTTTACAGTACCTATCTGGTAAATCTGTGTTACACATAAATTTAAAATTGTTGACATCATAATTTGGCATTTTCCTTTTCCAAATAACACGCTTGTTTTTAGAAGTTTTTCCTTTGGATTTGGACGTTGTTGCAGACTGTAAATTAATCAAAGGCACGTCATTTTCTTCAGAACAATCCGATTCAGACTCCGGTCCTATTTGGAGGTAAACGAATTAAGCTTTGATCACAATTATCATCACAATCTGAATCAATATCATCATCCCTCACGTTAACTTCGCCAGGAATAGTATTTACATGCTTAGTAGAGCCATAGAAGTGTGCTGGATCCATTTATAGTAATAGATAAATAAGCGACCTTAGATGAATACGAAGAAAACGTTTTGATCGGAATGCATACAAAGCCAAATACGGCAACTTTAGAAAAGCGAAAAAAAAGCACCAAAAATGCAAAACAAAGTAAAAATCAAACGTTTACCTTATTTTAGAAAGTTAAGAGAATATAGTAATATTTTTTTTCAAGTCTTTACTCACCTTTTGGTTTTTATTTACAAATTACACACAACATTAAACATTTTTAATTACAAAGTAACACTTTTTTCCTTGTACCTAGCTCGTCGCACGCTAAGAGGTTAAAGAGCAAACCACCGAGGCAATGTTTGGTGTATTAATATAATAATCTAGAAACTGATAAACTTTTACTTGAAACTAAGCTCTCAATTAAATAACTTTGTGTAACGTAAAAATTCACCTCAGTGTCAACTAGCGACATCTGGTGAGCGGAAGATTATTAAGCCCTCCATTTTACTGGCTAATATTGAAAGAAGGAAAATAAGTGCGATAGTGCGTGTCAAGAAGTTGAACACGGTTTTAGAATTACTAATACGTACGTAATGTACGTAGCCAGTGGGGGGGGGTGTCTCAAATGAAGGGTAAAAATATTTCACAAAAGGAACAAAAACGCTCGAATTGAAGTAAAATAATTATAAATTGATTGTAAGTTATTACTTACAATTAATACTCCTATGAACTGCTTTGTCATTGTCGTTCATTTAAACAGGGGATTCCCGCAATAACGGATGTATTTATAAGTAATCTGTGGTCGCGGGTCAATCGTGAAGTGAGACGTGTTGCCAACTTTTGGGCGCCCACTTAACCCGGAAAAAAGAGATTCCTTTTTTGACTTCCATAATCCTAGAAGTCAAAACTTTTTAACGGCCTAAGAGTTTAAGTGTGATTGTGGATATCATGTTACGAATTTTCGCCTACACACGTTCGGGGCCCCTGTAGCCCGAGTGCCCCATATCATTGATATGGCTGATACGGTTGCTACGCCCCTGTACGCAGCGCTGCGTCTATCTTCTTTGTTAGTCTAAAGTAAAAACAAATATTGTAGAATATATTATTGTTTTTTTTTGTTTCAGGCGCTGCCTCAGTTGCTAGGGCTTGGTCAGGATATTTGGATGAAATGTTAAATGGAGCGATAAGCAACGCAACTATTTCAGTAACTGGAGAACTGCACGAAACTCTTCTGAGTCGGTATCCCGATGTTTTAGCATTTCTCATTTGTATTGCAGCATCCCTTATTTTGGCAGTGGGCGTTAAAACGTCCGCATACATTAATAACGGCCTCACTATTTTAAACCTGCTAGTGATAACTCTTGTTATTTTCCTCGGATTTTACTACGCAGATGTTGATAATTGGTCGGAGAAAAATGGTGGCTTCATGCCATACGGTTTCAGTGGTGTATTAGCTGGTGCTGCTACATGTTTCTACGCATTCGTTGGTTTCGATAGTATTTCGGCTTCAAGTGAAGAGGCAAAAGATCCGTCACGTTCTATACCTATTGCAACTATGTTGTCAATGGGATTAGTTGCGTTTGGGTACATTCTCGTCGCTATCGCACTGACTCTCATGGTACCATATCAAACAATTAATCCTGACGCTGCTTTGCCGGCCGCGTTAGGCGCAGTTCACGCCGACTGGGCTAAATATGCAGTCGCAGTCGGGGCGGTTTGTGGAATGACCACTACTTTATTAGGCTCACTATTTTCTTTACCCCGTTGCTTATATGCCATGTCGGTTGATGGCTTACTATTTGGCTTTCTAAGTGATATGAATAATAAGTCTCAAATCCCTGTTTCAAATTTAATAATATCTGGTTTATCATCAGCGCTTATAGCTTTGCTATTCGATTTGGAGAAATTGGTTGAGTTCATGTCTATTGGCACATTATTAGCCTATACTATTGTCAGTACCGCCGTCATAATTCTTCGATATCGTCCTGCTCCAACGGCTGATGACAAATGTTTTGGTGATCCGCAATTAGATTCGCCGTGTGATCGCGAAGACAGTTCTGCGACCGGTACACCAGGAACAGATGGTGGCTCTTCTTCATCTGAGGTAATTGCATACATATAATTATGTATATAGTAATCCATAAGTAGATTATTGCAATCAAAATAATGAAATTCGGCGACATTCCATTACTTCGTGTCAACTTGTTGTTTATCAAATCTAATGTAATGGTGGGGACCATCTTGAACATGTTCACAGACCGCAGACTTCCCGGAGCGTCGGTCTGTTAACATGTTCAAGATCGTCCCCACCATTACATCAGATTTGATAAACCACAAATCCTCGCAAAAGAACACCGATTCCCACCAACGGTGATACGCGAGGCTATAGAAATTAAAAAACATCCTAATTTCAATATAGAAGATGGATGGGTGCTGTCATGTGTTTGGGATCCTATAATTAACGAAATTAAACCCAAACCCAAGGATACCACTGCGAGACTTCAAGATACTGTAAGCTCGTTTTGCGTAGATCGGACCGAAAAATTAATATTAAAAAACTGAAGGTAGCCGGGCTATGACATTGCGACGTCAAACATCTCAGTACCCCCTCCCCCGTACCCGATACGTCGGGAATTAAAAATAGGTAAAATTTTTAGCTAGTTTTATTCAATACAGTCCAGTTATTTTATTATTTCAGATGTTTGAAGTATTGACAGTAGGTCGTCTGAGGGCGCAGTACGCTTGGTTGGAGCCACTGGCGGGTGGTAGGGCCCCAGGAACTGCCGTCAGTGGTTGCGTGTACGTTTTCACCGTTGCCGCCGCCGCCCTGTGTGTCCACAATCACTTTTTGGCAGAATCTGCAGGACTCTGGGCTCTTCTACCGGACTTCGTACTTAGCTGTATTATAATTGCTTGTAAGTGAAATGTCTTTATAATGACCAGATCTTAATAGGTCCAAGTGTCGTTTAGACTTCCTAAGCGCTATTTTATTTGAATACGATAGTGATCAATGAATACAGACTAGAATCAGCGACATCTAAAAAGATAGGACTATATAGAGGAAGATGTATAGAGGATATAGAGGAATGCAGCAAAGAAACTTTTTTTTCATAAACAACGTCACATGACATACGAAGTCTATATATAGTGAAAACAGGGAGCCATCCGGACATTTTTACTGATAGCTACCTACACGAGAATGAAAACGTCTACTTTGAAAACTTTTCCGGTAAGAATGTAAGATTACATAAGATTGATACATGAAGACTAGAACGACGAGAGATTTACATTCTACAATTTGGATTAAATATAGTATATTTATTATATTTAATATAGTATATATTCCAAATTACTCTCACTCTAAGTTATATCACGCTTTTGGAGATTTTCAGTTTCACATAGATTTTGGGAAGGTTCCTAGTTTTTTTGTTTGATTCCTTATATTATTTAATTAAATAATTTTCCAATAATTTATTACATTTTTTACTAGGCAAAAACGTTTCCTTTTCTATTTATTCCCAAAAAAAAAATTGATATTCCAAATATACTGTAACTC
>DWHP01009725.1:0-10102 GCA_018247895.1 Parnassius honrathi | reverse complement strand
CCTTTTGAAACGTACAGTTGTGGACCGCCAAGCATCCAGATGGTGTGGATGGTATCGGGACGTTTGCCGCGTAGTGCAATAAGTGTAATAAGAAAGTGTCTATAAAAACGTGGTAAATAAATAAATGTTTAATCCAATGAAAAATGCAAACAAGTTTTTAGTTCTATTCTTGTACTGTGGCTAAGACATGTTCAACTGTAAATTACATTTAGACAATATTTCGTACTAATAACATTATTAATTTCAATATCTTTCCTTTGTTACAGATTCGTTCGTCAACAGTCAAGAATGGACCGCATCACGTGGTGTAACAGAATTACGGGTAGGAGTTTTAGGCTCTCCAGACAGTGGAAAATCTGCTCTCGTACATCGATATCTTACCGGTGCTTACATGCAAGAAGAAAGTCCGGAGGGTAAGGGTTTTATATCTAACATTGAAGTAATATGCACTTACGATACCTATCAAACTAGGGAATTATACTAAGGGAAAAATGTGATTCGTGCCATCTAGTGGTGATTTTTGTAAACTAGTAGAGCATTTTCAAACCTTTGTAAAGTTAAGATTATTCACTAGATGGCAGTAAAAGTTACGCTTTTACTTTGAAGCTTACACCTACTGATCATAGATGTCACTGCTTGATATATTGTTTATTTTTAGGTGGTCGTTTCAAAAAGGAAGTAATAATTGACGGTCACAGCTATCTACTGCTGATAAGGGATGAAGGTGGACCACCGGAAATGCAGGTTAGTTAAATGAATGCATAAAAATATTTTTAGTAGCCAAGAGTTCTTGAGATGCAATATCAATGATTAGTTATCGAAACAAATTTAACATTTAAGTTTTATTTATGTATTTATTAAACTTCAACAACATTATGTATAGACAGACTTAATATTAATACTGAGGCATTTACTACCATCAAACCTTTGGGTGGTGAAGAGTTAAAAATATGTAGGCGTGTGAAACGTTAAACGACAGAAATGTAAATTAAAGTAGGTGTATAAATATAAAACAAAATAATACATATTAATAAACTATTTAAAATTTACAGTATTTAATGTAACACATACATAAATTATTTATATTATATTGTATATGAATTTAAAAAATTACAAATATTACATAATAATAATATGTTATATGAATACATAAATAAATACTACTAATGATATTATTTTGCCTGTTTATTTAAATAATGTTCGCGAACTTCCTTCTTTATTGCGTAACGATTGTGTATAATATAGTTTATTTAGTAAATACTTATGCTATTGTGAAAATGTTTTATAATATTTTTTAATAATTGTAAGACTTTCTCGTTAGTCAAATGATTTTAAATGCTAGTGTTGATCATGTGGTTCCAGGTGGAGACAAAATCTCCGGTTGAGTCTGATTGCTGTCCCATCCTTAGACCATTCAACACAATATCCCATTGGACGGATATGGAACTGCTTATTTTCTGTGATGTCAGTGCTGTTAGCCAGTTGGCTTTTACAGCTTCATCGTACTCGTAGGGTGCGAGCTATAAAGACGACTGATGATGATAATGAAGATGATGATGGTCATAATGATGACTCAGTTCGTGAGTGAACGTTAGATTTCCGGTATGATGTTACGAATCAGATGAGTTATCTCACAGCCTTCTAAGCAAGGGTGTGTGGTCTTCTACGACACTAATGAGCACCTAGAGTGAGGGAATAGAGTCTACACCTGTGCTCGTGCACTCACACGTGCGAAAATATAATCCTGTCTTGCACAGAAGGCTAGTCTACGTTATGACACCGTGAGATCGAATCTGCCTGCCACTGCCAAAATTTAAGGGTGAATATGTCTCCACAATGTACTGTGCATCCTATTATGAGTAGATTTTTAGACTGAAATCACATTAAAACCTGTACCATAATGAAAGCATAAATAAAATTTAAGCTTACACAAACTGAAATTTACAGATAACTAATTGTACTTTCAAGTTTTCACAGCAAATAAAGATCTGCACGAACGAGAAGTTAAGTGCTTCGGCTCGCAAAGTTCTCTTTACACTATTGAACTAGTTAAATTGAGTTTAATTTGTTCTAAGTTTAATACGGCGAGGCAATTTCAATTGGTGTATATATAACTTTGGTTTTGAGTACGGAGAACTAGCTTTTAACTAGCATATATCTTTTGAAATACGTATTCATCTTTTACATCTTGAAAGTGAACTTACCACTGTTAGAACCACAAAAATAATTGTTATTATATATATATGATAGATTAGTTGTTACCACAAAGATAGACATCCCTTAGAATACCTCTAAACATGATCCCGAGCCACCTGTATTCATCGACTTAGGATGTTATGAGTTCGTCACTCTATCTCTGGGGCTACCCTACATCCCTCTTTCATTGTTCTATTATGGCAATAACTTAATCATGTTCGTCTGTGTGTGTCTTCTGGTTCATTGATGCAGCTCATCGGTTAACAGTGATGCTCTGGCCACTATATATTTTGCACAAAAATACTTAAAAGTAATAAAAAAACTACGGTTGTTCTTCGCCTGGCAAACGTGCCAACTATCGCAAAATACCCCCTATGGAGCAATCTATGGGGAGACAAATTTATCAGTAGACTTTTGTAGGTTGTAATGAATGGAATGCATTTGAAGTCCACCATTGGCACACTGCATTGTGGTAGCGCAGATAACTTTTTTTGCCCTAAAACTATTTCATCAAAGAAGAACAAGTCTCCCATCTGTTCGTTCCTGTGGTGTGTATACAGACTGTAACTTCATTTCAACGACACAAACCTGTATGTATAACAGACTTTTTAAAGTAATTATTACACGATGTCTCCGATTAACCTTAGAAGTAAAGTCACACCTGTATATACTCGTACGTCCTACTACTGGAGGCAGATCGTCTTATATTTATACAGTTTTAATGCTAGCAAAAGTTGACCACGTTGCCTTCACATGTTATCGGAATGTTTTAATCAGAAATGCAAGTTTTCACAAGATGACTACCTTCACCGTTGAGCTCTTGTTTAATCACCACTTAAAGTTTAAAGAAACAATTTTATCGATGCTGGGATCGAATCTGCCTGCCACGTATTAAATTACAATAATAATAATAAGTAGTATTTATTTTTCTCCCACATATCAGTACTTTACAATAAACTAAGTAATAGTAAATTTAAATTACAAAATTTAAGGGCGAATATATCTCCACAACTACCACGGCTCTTGCCTCAAATTATATACGATTTATACGTGGTAGAGCCACGCTGCAGCTATATTATGGTTGTAGCAGGAATGGGTCGGCTCGACCGGGGAAGGACCAAGCTCTCACAGAAAACCAGTGCAAAGCTTGACGCTGCTTTGTTTCATATGGTTAGTGTAGACAACCGGAGACCCGCTTTTCTGGGATCGAGGCATTCCATCTTAGTCCTCAAGGGTGACAACGCATCTGCATCTTAATTCTTAATCGAATGTAGATGTCTGTGGGCCACAGCACGTACTTACCACCAGATGGACTGTGTGCTTGTTTGTCAATTTTATTCAATAAAAAAATATCCGCAAATATAGAAGCTACAATATATGTCTAAATATTTCTAAGTGCTTTCTGAATAATTTTCACTCTAACATTCCGTTTATCACGTAAACTGAACGAAGCTGTAATGTATTCTCGTACTTTTTCAATGCTCTCAACTTCACGTGGCACGAAAGCATTAGTGACCTAGTGTAGGTGCGCGTTTTCATTATACCCGCCTCACGCGACTTTATGTTACTGAGGTATGTCAGGGTAATATGATCACCTTAGGCTTTGTCGCCCTATAAAACCAAAATTAGGAGAAGAACAGAGACAAAACGAAAAGTCATATACAGCTACTAATATATTAAGAAAAAAATAGCAAACATGTTTTCACAACAATTAGGAACACTTTCAAAAATCTATTTAAAAAATCTAACTACACTACATAGTACTAAAATCGACTAAAATATTTTTTCTATATCTATAATGTCAACTGTAAAAATGGCGTTCATAAAACGTCGTCTTTTTGCCACTTCCACAGCTAACACAAATATAACGGCACGCCATGTCATTGAATCCATCAAGCCGCTTAGCTATATATCTCGTCCGTTAGTTACTTATCTCAAGTGTATTTATATATTATATAAGTACACTTGAAATAAATAACTCTCCTGCTGAACTATTCGGGTAAGAAAAACGACATTTTGCTATCATAAACTTGCTTTGCACCTTTTTAATGCAAACGTAGATTTTTTTAATACCGTGTTTTGTATAATACGAAAATAATTGTTTTCGGTGCTGGCTGTATTTGTGTTTCTGTCATTTTCAAACTACATGTGCATCTTTCACTAATATTAACCATTTCAATACGCTTTTACAATTTTGTATATTGCAAGGCATGTACCAAATGTATATATTTCTTATTTTTTTAAATATTTAATATAAACTATATACTATATATTAATATATCAAGTGTCAACGCGGACTTGATGCCTATAACGTTCTCTACCGGTTAATCCTGGATAAAGAATATAAGGAACAATATGATATTACAGTAAAAACTACTTACCGATCCAAAAAATTTACGGGTGTTGTAAATTTGTATAATATATACGTACACAAAATTCGTTCCATCTATTACAGATTATGAAGTCCACTTCTAAACAAAGGCCGCCACCATAGATTGCCTTATGGGACGGATTTCGCCATAGCGGTTAGCGGCCATGTTTGGTAGGCGGGTTAGTTAACCGCAGTTTTTTTACGGTTTTCAGTTTTTATTAGGAAGAAGCTGCTGCACATCATCTGTATCAGTTTCCCTCCGTCGCCACTTACGATAACCACCGGATGATATGGGGTATGAAGGTGGATATTCTTACACCGAAACTATACAGTTAATATACGTACATAAAGTTTATGTCTTAAAACAAAAGGAAGAGAGAAAACAGATGTCGAGAATAATATCAGGTCTTTACCTATTAAATTGCCGTCTTTTTATGAAATAAGTTAGCATATTTTTTTTCTATATTTTTTATTCCCATTAATCAAAGTAATTACCCATGCAATCGATTTGTCTTTACCAACGCAGTGGCAGTATTGATGCCCTTCTTGAAGAAATCAGTTGGACGGAGGCAACTAATTCTTCAAAGGCATTTTGTACTGCCTCTCGGGTATTGAATTTTTTTTTTGACAAAAGTCGGAATATTCAATATTACCCCTAAGAAGTCTGTAGGCGCAAGATCTGCTGAGTACGGCAGATGACGGAGATCTTCCAAGCCCAACTCTTGTAACTTGGAGACCATCTGTTGTGCAGTGTGAGGTCGCGCGTTGTCGTGCAGGAGCAGCAGTGACAAGCGATTGACCAAAGCTGGTTGGCGACGTGCGAGATTCTCCATCATTGTGTTCAGTTCTTCACGGTACACATCTGCAGTAATGATCATCCCGTTTGGTAAGAAGCTGTGATTAATCACACTAGACGATCGCTAGACGATCAAACAATGAACATAACTTTTCTAAGGGTTAAGTTTTCCTTTAGGGAATTATTTGGGTGCCAGGATCCAATCAACTTGCTGAGCTCTTGCGATTTTCAAACATCCATTTTTTGTCGCAGATAACAATGCGTTTCAAAGCTCCTTCGTTTGCATGCCTGTAGAGCAGTGCAAGGCACGTCTCGAGGCGTACTTCGCGCTGGTGATCATTGAGTTCGTAGGGCATCCATTAACTACTAACTAACGTCAAAAGCTGCTATTAATTTTTTATAGATTGAGTATCGTCGGCTTCCACTATCGCCTTTAATTCGTCATTGCCGACTAAAATTTTCAGACGACCACGGGGTTAATTTTTCAGGTCGTAATTTCCGGAACGGAAGCGGGCAAGCCAATAAAAGGTGGTGGATTCGTTTGTAGTATTCGCTCCGTAAACATCGTTGATGTTGTCCGCTTTTTGCTATTCAATAATTACTCGAATCGTATCTATTAAGACGAAGAAGATTCAAATGCCATGATAACTTAACGCTAAAGAATTCCTTGTTTTTGAAATAAAATTAATTTGAATTTAGAATTCTTAGCCAAACAAAAATTATTTTGATTTGAAAAGGCCAGTACTGCAGAACGGCAATTTTATACGTAAAGACCTTATTATTATGTGCTGCAAAAAACCTTTAACAACATAACGTCATTGTAATTGCTGCAGAACCAATTAAGGGGTATATATATATATATGTATATATATATATATATCTAAAATATATAATAACTAGTAAATATACACCAATGAAATTTCGTACAACAAAAAAATCATTAAAAAAATTATGATACTTAGTTGATAATTAGTAAGAGATAATTATGATACAAGTTACTAAAGTGTTTTCGTGACGTCTTAAACAACGGAGCCTGTTCAAACAGGACGCTATTATCGATTCGTCCCGTAAAAGGGGAAACTCCGACATTTAATAGACGTCCCGCGATATTTGCGTCGCCGGAGCGGCTGCGGCGCAATTTTACGACCGTGTCGGGTTTTATGCGCATCATTGCTCAGGGTTGCCAGTTGTACAAAACTATTTATTAAACCATTTTACGTGGCAGAGCCACGCTGCAGCTATATTACGGTTATGGCACGAATGGGTCAGCTCAACCGAAGATGGACCACGCTCTCGCAGAATACGATTGTAAAATAGCTTAATGTTGCTGTTTCGTATGGTGAGTGTAGGGAACCGGAGACTCTTTTTACTGGAAACAAGGCATTCCATCTTAGTCCTCCGGGGTGACAACGCATCTACATTTTGATTCTAAATTAACTATAAATGTAGATCAGATAAATGTAGATAGATGTTACCAACAGGTTGATTGTGTGCTCGTTTGTCACCCTTATTCTATAAAAAAATACGGCTGACCTTACAGGCCATATCTGCAACTTCCCGCTAAATTCATATGCAAAGTGCTTCAAATTTCAGCTATGACCGATCAGCTATGAGCTTATCGTAACAGGTGAAATTCGGTGGTGTAGATAGATTTCCTAGGGCTTTCAGGATGAATAAAAACGCTTGTTATCTTGTCAGGGAGGCAGTTGAGGGCAGAGCAGAGCTCCCTTTGTAGTTTGTTCTTCCTTATTCTGGTAAAGCCCGAATGTCGTAAGAACTCTCAGCAAATGGGCGCGATATTTATACGTTTTCTAGTGACTTTCTAGAAACTTCTCTGCTTCAGCCCTTCTGCCATTATTCTTTATTTTATGAAAGTTTTATTAATTTATATATATTTTCCTGATATCAGGTCTTAGAGCTCTTACATTTTACTTACATTAATTAATACTTAATTCTCTCGAAGGAATCAACCGACTTCGATGCGGTTCGCAGCAATCGACGCCATTTTTTGACTATAAGAGCTGATTAGATAATAGAATTGATCAAAACAAGGGTGGCGAAGTAATTAAAAAAAACCATTCTTTGATAATTAGTAAAATTGAAGTTTTGGAAGCTAGCTACCGTGCCGATTCGGCCTAAATTCACAGTGAATTTAAGTTCCACGAGGCCGTTTCAGATGCCGTAAACCGCTTTTAGATCCGACAGTCCTTTACAAAGTTATGAGATGATGTTTTTTATACACATACACGAACACACGGACGCATGCACGCACGAACGCATGAAAAAATAATCTTTTTCTTCACTCTTGTAGATAAGGAAGAACGGGCATTTTGACACAGATTTTTTTAAGCTTACTAGGAGATAATTCTACTATTTTGTTTACCACCTCGTGTGTTTGCCTATAACTTAAAGAAATAAAGCATTTATTTGTTCAAAACGGAGTTCCGGCGTTTTTATTTTTATTACACAATTGTAGTATCGTTGGTGTCGTAAGAGCGCTTTTGGAAAAGGTCGGAAAGATCAAATGGCCTACCATAGAAGACAGTATTCCATTTCCTTTGTGCCAGATACTGATTACTGACCACATCACTACACTGACCAGATCACGAATGGGGCGGCTCGACCGAAGAAAGACCACGCTTTCACAGAATACCAGCGTAAAATAGCAGCTTTACGCTGCTTTGTTTCATATGGTGTGTGTAGAGAACAGGAGACCCTTTTTACTGGAAAAGAGGCATTTCATCTTAGTCCTCACGGGTGATAACGCATCTGCATTTTGATTTGTAATCGAGGATAGATGTAGATGTCTATGAGCCGCAGCAACCACTTACCATCAGTTGGACTGTGTGATCGTTTGCCATCTAAAAAAAGAACTAGGATGTCCACAATAGAACTCTTCTAATTCTTATTACTCTATCAAACGACAATCCACGGCGCAAGATCAGTTGGTAAGAGTTGCAGTGCAAAAAAATCAAGTGGCAAAAGCGGCAATCAAAAGGGTTTTCGATAGTCCGGTGCGATCGTGTAGGCTGACCACCAATAAACCTGGGAGGCTTGTCATGGCATGCAGGGTATTGACTATTGACTGATGCAGGTGGTTCAAGACTTTTCTACAAATGCGCTATATATTTCTCATTATGATTTTCTTTCATTATGGTAATACATATTTTGTAAATGAAAATAGAAAAAAAGATATCTGCTTATAAATTATATTGATACATTTCCACAACGTCAAAACGAAAGTTTGAATGATGGTGATGATCTTGATCGTGTAGAATGTTTTGAGTGTTATTTAATTAAAGAAATATTAGTACAAACTTAGATTTTACTTTGAACTCTTATTTGTTCAGTATCTTAATAAATAAAAAGTGACAAAAATCAATTGGTTTGTTATATTTGATTAAGAGCTTATCCAATAAACTTTTGGCATACTAAATTTGTACCTGCTATAAAATTTTCCTTGTCCGTATTATTTTAAATATGAAAATTGGCAACCCTACTTGCACTTTGTATCCTTTGGGTAAACAATGATATAAATCGATGATGTCTATGAGATGACTGATAAAAATTGATAACAGAAGACACTTTTATTTTATGCTTGTGCGGATCCTGTTACCCAAGTACAAGTGTAAGTAACGGGTTAGTTTTGTGGGGTTAAAAGAAAAGTTTAAAAGTAAAATTATTTTGAAATCATCGCTCACTGTATCAAAATATATTCATTGCTTTGTGCTATTTTTTTCAACGTTTGCCCGATCAAATGTTCCAAGTTTCAAAATTATTTTCCTTCAACATATTTCCAAAAGTATCGCTCAGAAAAATCTAATAAAGTTGATGAATATAGATAATACAATAAGGTGAGGATTACCCATTTTAGTTACTTTCTATTACATTATTATCCAAACGTCTGTAGGTGGTATTACCAGTTAAACTGGTAAAATTGGTTCCGCGTTTAGTATCCCGCGTGCTCATCGTGATGGATATGGGTAATTCACGCAAGGCGTCGTTGTCATTATTCATGAGGAGGCGGCCTATATCCGCAGCAATTAATTTTTAACGATGACGAAGAAGTAAAATTCTGTCGTTCTTCAAATAAAATAATATAGAAGTAGTCGACATTACGTTTCGTATTTACGCACTCACTTCAAGCACGTAGTAATAATAAAAATAATGTCCTCAACTCTCAACGGAGACTATCGGCGCAGGACAGAATTATAGTGACCAAGTGTACGCGCAAGCACAGGTGCACTCTCTATTCCCTGACTCTCACAGTCCGATGGGACAATAAGCCGATACGACCGGAGAGAGATCAGGAGCAGGACCAACGCAACGCTTTACGTGCTTTCCGAGGCACGTGGATGAGACACCGCCAACTTCATGACTCCGGGCAGCTACTGAGAATTTCTTAATGGAAAAACTCAATAACAGATTTCTTTCTCCGACCAGAGATTCGAACCCAGGAGCTCATGATCAGCAGTCACACTACCTACTACAACCACTAGACCAACGAGGCAATCACATAATACATATTATATTCTTTGCATCAAGTGCGTTGTGTAGGATGTGCAAACTATCAAACAAAAATACGTAGATAGATAGATAGATAACGCTTTATTGCATTTGAACAAAGTTATTACAATAACGGAATACTTATGACTACAAACGGTGGTCATATCGCTTTAAGCGATTTCTGCCTGACAAACCGAACATAAAAGGACATTACAATTTTATATTTTGACGGA
>DWHP01009724.1:0-10102 GCA_018247895.1 Parnassius honrathi | reverse complement strand
CAGCAACCACTTACTATCAGGTGGACTGTGTGCTCGTTTGTCACCCCGTCCTATATATAAAAAAAAAAAAAACCGAATATGTTGGATTAGTGTTAATTTGGAAGCTCTGTATCTTTGATACAGCATCGTAACGACGAAACATTAAGAATTCTTTCTTCACTTAAATTATGTATACTTCAATCAGAGACTTGAAAAGAAGGGTTATTATGTTTAGAATATACATAGCTCGCAAAATGTAGCAATTTGTTAATATTTCTTCGAAGTAACTTTTTAGTATTCTTTTTGTTTGTTTTCCTTTTATTGCATATTTTAGGCTAACAGCATGTAGTATTTACTAATAAATGTGCAATAATTTAATTTTGGAATTTAGCATAAATATTAGTGTAAAATTCGTTGGTGAACCGAATAAACAAACAATATATAAACCTCGTCAAAAGCTTAACCTGTTGCTGGAAATTATTATTATAATCATTTAATTGCCACTCCTTATTTACTTTTCTAATTCTACACGGCTGGCAAACGACTCTCTGTCCAAAAAGTTTTGCGATTTATACATATATAAATAAAATTGTCGTGTCTGTCTTTGATATTGAAATAACTGACTTCTATTGAACTCAAAGTAAGGTTTTTTTTATAGCATTCGGTGATAAACAAGCGCACAGTCCATGAGAATCCACTTAGGATGATATGGCCCGTAGGCATCCACACATTTATCATCAATTAAGAATCAAAAAGCAAATGCGTTTTCACGTCTGAGGACTAAAATGAAATGCTTCGACTCCAGCAAAAAAGGGTCTCCGGTTGTTAACACTCACCATACGATACACAGCAGCATTACGCTGCTACCTTACGCTGGTATTCTGTGAGAGCGTGGTCCTGCCCCGGTTTATACTACGTAAAATTTTAAGTGACATTAATAGATACAATTTAGGCGAAGCCGAGGCGGATCGCTGGTGTTACATATAGAGATGCGATTATTTGTATAAGAGATCACAAAAGCAACTTTTGCGGTTCATATGTTTGTATATCAATAAAAAGTTGAGTTCAACGAACTAATGGACCTAATCAAATCTATCTTTTAGTAACGGTGCACGGCGCCGGCGCCCGTACTGTTTGATATTGTTTTATGTTTCGCTCGATTAATTTTATATAGCCAGCTCAGTCACGTACGAGCTATAAAGTTGGGGATCGCGCTTAAGCGTTAACAGTTTACTTATTAACGCTTATATCAACTTAACAGCTTTAATCACGACGTACTAGGGTTAAAGTTACGGTCCTCTTTACTTTCTTCCAGAATTCTTCACATTTGATCATTAAGTTGTTAATTAAGTGTTAATTTGTTGTGTTATAAAAATAAATACCTATAAACATACATAATAAATACTCTAATGCAAATGCTCACATCTATAAAAACCACCGTATAGTGGCGATATAAGAATATCCCATCCGCTATCGACTCGTGTATGTCGTGGGAGGCGACAGAAGAAAACAAAGCGTGAGATGGGCACCAGCATCTTTCTTGCAACGAATAGAAAAAAAAATTAAATTAAATGAAAACTACAGCTGTTAGCCCGCCCTGCAATTGTTTTTAAACAGTCGTCCAATGCAAATTAAAATCAACAATAATATATTTTTAACACAAATGTCTATAGCCAATTTTCAAAAGAAATATTACTTGATAAAATAGAACGGAATGTCATTAATACTCGCAAATTCTGTCGGATGTATTGTACACTTGTACATCGTTAGCTTTCAGATATTTATGAATCGTTAGTCGGCCACTTCGCTATGAGTCACTCGTAATTAATTCTTTTTTTAATGTATAGACACTTTCAAGTCTTTAAAAAAAATCTTCGAAGTGAGAGTTCTAGAGAGTGTCGCGTATATTCAATCAGGTGTTCCATTCATTCATAAGTACGTCTCGTGACTCATCTCACCAGCCAACTGTACATTTCGTGATTCATATTGTCACAAATTTCAAGATTTTAGACGTTGCCGAATAACAGAATTAAATGTTGTTATAATTTTTTGTACCCTCAGAAATGAGAAGAGGCCTGTGACCAGCAGTGGGAAGTATATAGGCTGCAACTTTAACTTTTTAACTTCATAATTTTTTTTATAGAATAAGGGTGATAAACGAGCACACAGTCCACCTGATGATAAATGGATGCTGTAGCTCATGGACTTCTACTTCTATTCTCGATTAAGATGAAAGAGAACTAAGATGAATTGCCACGTTTCCAATAAAAGAGTTTCTGTTTTCTATTCATACATACCATATGTCGACAGTTGGCTCTGGCTGTTTGGAGAAATACATGAAATTATAGTTACTATTGTATTTAATCATTTATGAAAAAAAGTGCGGTGGTAATGCAGTTTTACGTACAGAATCCGAGCAACGGCGTAGATCTAACGATTTGATAAAAATCGTGAAGAAACCAACGTGTAGGTGAATATAAATATTTTGAATGCATGTGAAGTCTGTCGACACACACAGCAGCTTTGCAGGGGACCACTTGCTCCATTGTCCTCGCTCAGAATTGAGAGGAGGCCTGTAACATACTATAAAAATAAATCTCATGCAGCCTATTCTCTTATTGAACACAAAAATTCAATAAAAACACAGTGTTGCAAGATCGTAAAATCAATTTGCCGGGAACTTCAATTAATCCATTAGGGTGGGCAGTATCGACAAATATCGCCCGCCGTCTGCCCGTTAACGAGTTATAATGCTTTCGAACAATTAAACGCGTGGGTTTCTAATAACAATTTCACATAGTAGCTTGTACCAGGGCGCTTTTAACCAATATTGAATCCTATAGCTTTTGCTATAGATTAGAAAGTTGCAATTTGCTTTAGTTTTGTTGTGTTAGGCCTACATATAGGGATATATGAATATTTTATATCGGGGACTGTAATTATGTTGCTCGCACATGTCATGGAACGTTAGCGCGTAGTTACCGTAATAATATTTGATATAAACGTATTTATACGGACGTATCCATGTTAATCCTCGTTGGAAGTTCATAGCGTTATAAAAAGTGTCCTATCTATTGCATAGTAGTCAATTTTCCTACTATTTAGTCGACTTCTATACCGCAGGTTTCATTAGAATTGATCCAGCCGCTCAAGCGTGATTAAAGGCGAGAGCATTTATTAGACTTTCAGAACTATAAAAATAAAATATATTTTAACTTGCTATCCGCCCCGGCTTTGCACGGGTGACTTCTGGATCTCGACAACAGCGCCACCTACTGGGTCCAATTGTCCACCACCACCAGGGACCCCACAAAAAATTTATCAAAATCGTTCGAGCCGTTTTCGAGTTATAACGAAACTAACAAACTGACAGCAATTGATTTTTATATATAGAGATAATGTATGTAACCCACACGAGGAGAACTGAATGATATAATTTGGACGTTAAAATAAGGTCTAATTTGTTACATATTTATTTTTTTTGTTAAAAACTGTGAAGACTTGAATAAAGTTTACTAAAGTTATGCTAAATTTTTACATACACTATTGCAATGTTTTACCCCGAAATGTTAATCATAAGTAATTTATATGGTAACATTTTCTGTGTGGTAATATAACTCCTAGAGACAATCTACCGAGGAAGCTTACGTTCAACGGTGAAGATTTGATAGGCTGTAATGATGATAATGGTGACAACGCATCAAATGTGAAGTTAGTCTAGCACCTTTTAGAAGAATACAGATTATAACAGCATAAATATAGATTGTAACAAAGTTTCAATTAATGTTTAATTTTTGTTTCACATACGTTATCACTTTGTTTTGTTTGTCTTTAGGGTCGGCACAAACGTAACGCCACTTTCCCTGGAGGGCAAACAGGCAGCCTACTGCAGTCTTCGACAACGAGAAGTATGTATTTCATAAAAAACTAATTTACATTACTTTTACATGTTTGCGGAAATATTTTATACTTTTTCTCATCTTATTCCTCTTTTACTTCACTACTCTGTATATGTGTCGTTTTAGGTTGTGACAACCAAAAACGTAAGCTTAAAAGAATTTGTACTCACCACGTTCCTCGGTAACGTCGGGCGAGTTACTGAGAGCCTACTACTAGCTGTCACCAGCCTGTGGAATTGGGTTTCGGCATTTTCAAATACACACATCAATCCATAATAATGTCCTCCAGACCGAATTTCGGTCACCGCAGCCTGTCTCAACAAAGCCAAGCCAACGCCGCAGGACAGGATTACAGTGCCCAAAAGTATGCGCAAGCACAGGTGCACTCTCTATTCCCTCACTTTCATAGTCCGATGGGGCGGTAGACCGACACGACCGGAAGGAGATCAGGCGCAGGACAAATGGCTTTACGTGCTTTCCGAGGTACGGAGGTGAGACACCGTCAACATTCTGACTCCGCGCAGCTCCTAAGAATTACTTGACGGAAAAACTCATTAAACTTTATTTTTGGCCCGAACCGGGATTCGAACCCGGGACCTCATGATCAGCAGTCGCACTACTAAAACCACTAGACCAACGAGGCAGTCAATCCATATAAGGTCAGTGACGGCGCAAGAGTATGTATGCATAACCCCACTTTGTTACGAGGGCGACGTAGGAGGCGGCTATGGGAAAACTCTTGTAGACGTAAATTATCAGACCTGTGACTACTGCGTTCATCAATCCATCTGCCAAGCCCCTTTTATAGGCTGATGATGAAAAGAAGAAGAAACTTAACCTACAGAGCCTCGTTCGTTAATGTGCAGAGTGTTTCACTTGCAGAAAAGTTAACCATTTGAAACAAACTATTATTACGAGTATAATGAATTATTACCTTAAACAATATCAATACCTTAAATAATTTGCGGGGCTGCGGACTGTCTCACCTCCATAATGTTCTATATGACAACGTAATAATATATCTCTGTAAATTTCCCACCTTTGAATGATTGAAGGAAACTTGTTGGTGGGTGAGACAAATATGATCGAAAAATGCATATACTCATCGTCCCTTTCTGATGGCGAATTGTTACTGTTATCTTATAACTGCCTTTTAGCTGTATCTGCCGTTGTATTGGTTGATGGAACATATGTGTCGACCTCAAGCGGTGATAGCTAGAGGGAGGAGACTCAAGGCTGTAGCCAAAGGCCGCACAACGTAGGACCCACCGTATCATCAAAACTTTATATTGTACCAATTTAAAACGTCACATAATAATTTTTCCACTATTTTCCACAAACACCTACAGAACCTACAAACCTTTTATAAGCTTTGGTTTAAAGTAATAGGTTTAGATCAGCGAAAGTGATCTTACTTGCAGAGTACTCGGCTGACGCTTCGACACTGCGCGATGCTGCGGACGGCTGCAGCAGTGCTCGGCCGAGGTATTGCACCGGCGGCACCACCACTTGGCCTGGACCCCGAGTTCAACCACCACAACCGGAGATACCGAGCATCGCCACTCCCACCAATATCGACACTAAAGGTAAATCAAGTCTAAAACATTTTCCTCCTTTTTTTATTATTCTAAACCAGCGCTTCACTACAACCCCACCAGACGGTAATTGGTGATGTAGCCTAAGATGGTGAAGCGTACTGACTTAACAAAACGCCTGTTCACTTTCGCCTTGAAGACACCCGCACTGTAGTCGGGTAGAAAGACGGAGATGCTGGCAACTTATTCCACTCCTTTGCTGTACGCATGATGAACGATGTAGCAAACCGTTTAGTTCGAATGCGTGGTAAGTTAACAACGAAAGGGTGGAGACTGGACGAACGTCTAGTTGTCCGATGGTGGAAGGGAGAGGGCGGAATTTAATGCAATTCCTGTGCACACTGCGAAATGCTTCCTGTAGAAAAACAAAACCAATCAAGCCTGTGTCCGATGTTGTAGACTTTTATTCATTTCAGCTTTTATAGGACCTAAATGCTTGTACCCAAATATTTTGCATATATCTTCTACGTCTACATATTTATATTTATTAGGTTGTAGCACGAATGGGTCGGCTTGACAACGCTCTCACATAATACCAGCGCAAAATAGCAGCTTAATACTGTTGTGTTTCGTATGGTGAGTGTAGATATCCGGAGATCCTTTATTACTGGAAACGAGGTATTCCATCTTAGTTCTCAGGAGTGACAACGCATCTGCGTTTTGATTCTTATTCGAGTGTAAATGTAGATGTCTATAGGCCACAGCATCCACTTACCATCGGACGGACGGTGTACTCGTTTGTCACCCCTATACTATAAAAAAGTACATCAGTCACTAGACATATGCCTCCCCCGTGGATTTCCTAATGAGGAACATATCTGCCGCAGTTGCCATGCTTGGCTAGCTGGTTATTAGGAAGACGCTGCCGCTGATCTCCTGGTTTGTTTCCCTGTGTCACTTCTAAGGACACCCACGGAACGATATGGGTTGGTGGGATAGTCTTAGGTCGCTATTACACGGATAACTGTCTGTGGCTACAATATACCTACACTTTATACAATTAACTTTGCACGTGTATTTATTTCGTTAATACGGATTATTTTAGTTCTATAATAAATAATATAATTTACAAAGTATAATAATAATGTCCTCCAGACCGAATTTGGGTCACACCTGCCTCAACGAAGACTAGCTATCTGCGTAGGACAGGATTATAGTGTCCAAGTTTACGCGCAAGCACGGGTCTTCTTGCACGTACCCTTGGGCACTCTCTATTCCCTACTTTCATAATACGATGGGACGGTAAACCGACACGAGCAAAAAGAGCTCGGCGCAGGACCAACGACTTTACGTACTTTCCGAGGCACGGGGGTGAGACAACGCCATCTTCCTGACTCTGGTCAGCTACTGATAATTTCTTGACGGAAAAACTCAATAATTAATTTTTTGGCCCGACCCGGGATTCGAACCCAGGACCTCATAATCAGCAGTCGCACTACTACAATCACTAGACCAACGAGACAGTTACAAAGTATATAGGCTGTTGAAATTGAACTTTCGAATATCTTATAGCGCGAGTATGTTCCTAACTCTACATTTTGCTAACGGTTATAAGCATTTAAAGAGGACATGGCGTTTTCGGGTATGTATTTATTTATTTTATATATTATATTTTGTCTATCAAAATACATAATATCTAACACTTAACAAACATACTAATCCACAGAGTCTGGGCCTTTGACTGCAATCTGATATCGCGAGTGCGAGGCATTAATTTCACATTAAACTAAAACTGAAATCGCATACAGTTTATTCTAGAATTCCTGGGAACTGAACTACCTACATAGCTTTCATAGGCTAATCGAGGCTAAACCGTGACGTCACCCCATATTTCAAACGAGCATGCATCAGATATGGTGTGCTTTCGACACGCGAGCAAACATACCTTCCCACATCACATGGCGTCCGTGCAAAATTTGCATTTCAAATTTTAACCCATAACTATGTCTATAAGTACATCAGCGTGATTGGGTGACACGGCTTATCCTAATTTATGTCATAATATGATAAGAACATAAGCGATAATCGCGCCGAATATACTAAGATGCTATCAGCTATTACGTCACTTTTCTATAATTCTTAAGAGGATTTGTACTTGTCAACCTTGGTCTACTTTGAGTATAGAGAGACACCATACACTTTTGCCCTGGCTGTTCTTTAAACCACACGTTTTCCGAGCTTGGCTTACTGTTGATCAGGTTAAATGTTAGCATTGTCCTTCTTGGATTAAACCAATGTAAAGCTGGCATGAAAGTCAACTTGGGTAACCTTACCGTATGATGACAGGAAACAAATTCAATGGTTAAATAGTTATTAAAAAACGCGACTGCGTAAAAAAACTATACTAAAAACTAAACGCATTTGCATTTTGATCCTTAATCGAGAATGGAATATATATGGACTACAGCATCCACTTACCATCAGAAGGACTAAGTGCTCGTTCGTTACCTTTATTAAATAAGAAAGTTAAAAAAATAGGCTACAGAGCATACAAAAATATACAAGAATTCGGATGAAAATTAATTCACTCATTTCAAACAAAATAGTGTTTGTTGTGAAACAAATGAACTGTAAATTATGCAAATTAAAACATAATTAAATGTTGACGATTCTTAGTATATTCATTTAGTATTATAAAAGAGAAGGAAAAGAATGGGGAGCTCTTGCCCTGCAGTGGGACATAAACAAGGCTATAAGAAATATTAGACTCGTACAAAAATTTACAATTGTCGTAATTTTATTTTTAATTGGGTACCTACACATTAACCGCTGTAGGTAAGTAATTACTGACGAACACATTAGCAGCGTATAGATCAAATATAAATGCAATGAAATATTACCTCACGTAGCTATTGACTATTTGCAAAGGAAACGCTCAAGAATGCTCATGGCCTTGCTATCTAGGTCGCCTTAGGCCTGATTAATTACTCCCCATTTACGTGCGGCCTCAACGCCGTTGGCTGAGTGGCTGGCTAACGTTATAACCGTGAGGTCGGAGTTCAAACCTAGCGTGTAATGTAATTTACACGCTGTTACTAATAAATCTGCGTGGTTGGTGATTTTTCCGCATCGCCTGCATCTTAAACATTCGCGTGGTGCTCACCCTGATTTTGCGAATCATTGATCTTCTATATACGCTTCTTAAATCCTTCAACTAGTATTATAGACATAAAGAGTACAACTATTTTTAAACGTTATAATATTATCCGACTTTAAAAAAAGCAATAAGTTAGCAATTCGATTGTATGTTTTTTGTATGTGATAATGATGTCATCATGCTATCATCGTCAAGTGACCAACTTTTTTACCATTTTAGATTGATAGATAGATCACTTTTTATTATATTATAATTATTTGATCAAAGTAACTTACCTGTAAGTGTCCTTCGATCAAAATTATATGAAGTTGACGCCTCCTCTGTGTACAACCCCACCCTGATGTGTATTATTACCCATCCTAAGGGCTTGCTTGCATTTTAATTAATTTTTCCTAATTCTAGTGGATATAAATTCACAATGACATGAGGTGTATAGTGTTGCCAATGGGAGTTCATATAGGTTGGGATACCAGTAAAAATATTATTTTCCCCCCGGAAGGTTAAAACTCGTGTGATTAGGTCCGTCAATTCATGACTACATAGTATACAAACATAGAGGAGGCGTCAACGAATATAATATTGCCAATAAGACACAGATACCGACATGTCTCTACAAGTGATCCAGTTTTGCTAATTTTAGGACGAAATAGTATTATCAATGTTTTTAAATTCAAGCCCACGCGAACCAAGCCGCGGGTAAAAAGCTAGTACCTTCTATATATCTTAAGTGTAGCAAAATTACTCAGCGATATCGCTCCAAGGCGTATTGACTTTATATGTTTGAGTTTCAGTGAACTGTAAATTAATATTTCAGTTGAATATCCGATCTACAACGATATGTTTTTGTGGGTGAATCAGTATGGTTCGTCTGTGTAAATCAATCTCAATATAATTTGTTTCAAAAAATAAATGTGAAAAAATAAATGTGACAAACTGTTAAAACATTATGTGGCGCAATTGATGCAAGTGGATCAAATATTGTAAAGGCTAGCATTAGAAGAAAGCAATAAAAGTGAATAACTTATATTATTCTCGAATATATCATTTAGCAAGATTACCAATGCAAAATTCTCAATTGCAAGCCTGATAGCATGTGTGCTATCTGGTGCTAATTAGTAGCATAGATTTATAGGAAAGGCCGGATGTCTGCTAAAGGAATTTAAAAAAATATTAGTGAGATGTCATGCGATATGTGGCTTCCTCGGATCTTTGAAAAGACATAAATATTTTTTGATAATAATAAACGGAATAAGGCGTTACATTGTTGAAATAACCACTTCATGTCTCTTAGCGGTCAGCCTCCTCAGAGTCTTTACTTCACTTGAGGGTGCCCCGATGAAACAGTTCGTATTATCGACGGAACTGTGTTCTTTCTTAAGGTTGACCTAGTCGATGGCATGAACTAAGTGGTGGGCTGGGTTAAAAGGCATGCTATCTCAGCCGACATCACGTGCAAAAGGGATAGACGCTGTGATGAGCAGTACGAAGCTAGTGCGCACACACATACGCACTCCTGAGTGACGCAATGCGCG
>DWHP01009723.1:0-10103 GCA_018247895.1 Parnassius honrathi | reverse complement strand
TGCTTTAAAAGCGGTAGTATGCTTGGGTTTGGATTTAATTTTATCGACAACGTAGTCACAAGTTGACGGTAGCACGCTGCCGTGACTTCTATTGCAATAAGGACGATTTTTTAATTCCAACTGCGTCACGAGTCAACGTCGGTAGGAATCTGTATTATTTTGTACAATACGTGTTGCAGTAGCAAAAAAGTAGCAGCCTAAATACATCCCACAGCTGGGCACATGCCACAGCGAGTTTTAGGTTAAAAAGGAGTTAAGTTGACTCCAACGCGGGATGACCGACTTCACATATTCATACCTAAAAATGATTTCCGTAATATTTTTTTTACTTCTCAGATATTATGCAGATTATCTTGCGATCTTTTTCTTCACCGCCGAGAACGTGGTAAACCGAAACTTAAAAGTTCAGTTAAAATATGAGTGGAGTCAGTGCGGATCTGAATTGGGTTGCTTACGTACCTACTACGAAATCTCAAGGTTACCATTGCAAGACTTCCAAGATACTGAAAGTTTTTTCTACGTAGACTGTATCTTATATGTAGCCCTACCTTATAGTAATAATCGTCAAACTGAGGGTGAAACCTCGATCTCACTGTGTCCTGCAAATAAAGTTGTGGTGTTTTATTTAAATTAATTTAAATTACTCTAATAGGTCAAGTGAGTAATAGTTGATGCATTGTTAAGTTAACCGTGTAAGCGGCCAAAGAGGGAAATGAGCCAGAAGAAACTGAGGTTGCAAACCTGCAAAACTTTGCAGGCCAAGTGTGAAAACTATGGCAAATATCCCCATAGATGGCCTCATAAGGGTGGTATGAGGCAATCTATCGGGAGTTGTAAGTTCATCAGCGAACTGACAAGCTGTCATTAATGAACGAATGAAGGTAAGTAATAAAACGCGTGTAATTTGTAGTAATTAAACATAAAAATAATCATTGTGAAATTAATAATTTTCGAGTTCATGAAATAAGTATATTCTATAGAAGTAATTCGAAATATTTCTTACTGAATTCGAACTTACAATTTTCATAAATTTGACAAAAATAAAGAAACTAAATTAAACATCAAAACTAATTTTAACCTTAAATAAATATTTTATGTAGAAAGCAACGTCGATAAATATTTAATTTTGCGAAACCTACGTGAGAGTGCGAGTAGTACACAACCTAATCATATTTACTCACCAAGATTGACTCGTCGAAAACCTAACAAATAAATAAGAGTACGTCATATGGTACTTTTCAAATAACTTATCGCCGGTACCTTTTTTCACGTAAAAGGAACGCTACTGGAAATTCACATAATAAAATTAAAAAAGTCATCAACATTTTAATATCGTAATCGATAGTAAAATGGCTAAAGGGGAGGCTGCTGTTGAAATTAGCCTGTGGAATATCATTCTCATCAGCGCATGATGTTCTAAATAGTAGTGGAACCACGCTGCAGTTATAGTCAGGTTGTAGAACGAATAGGTCGTCTCGACCGGAGAGAACTACGCTCACACACAGATTACCAGCATGAAATAACACCTTAATGGTACTGTGTTTCGTATTCGTAGTGTAAAGAATTGGAGGACATTACTAGAAACGAGGCATTTAATCTTAGTTCTCAGAAGTGACAACGCTTTCTGCATTTTTATTCTTAATCGAAGATGAAATATAGATGTCTATGGAACACAGCATCAACTTCCCATCAGGTGAACTGTGTCTCGTTTATTACCTTTATTCAATATAAAAAATAGAAACGTAGGCCCAGGTGGCCTTTATGTACGGCAGTTTTTATTCAAGTCCAAGAGAATATTCCGTCATATGTACATTAGTGATAATATACGAACATTTATAATGTTCAGCTCATTATAGGATTCTTGCCTGGCAGACATTTTGACAACTGCACTCTTTTATTTTCCACTCTTTTCAGGAATAATGCTTTTGCTCAATTCCTGTTTTAAATTTCCCTCAGTCGTCTTTAGCAATGTAAGTGGATTCTGTTGTGTCGCCACTAGATGGCAAACAACACATTGTTTTATTGAGCTATATATAATAGGTCCCACACGAGATCCCATACAAACACAAACAAAAACTAGATATTTTTATTTGCAAATTAGTACATTTAAATATTATTAAGTGGTACCTATGTAATTATGCATAATATTACATAGTTGTAATCCTTAGATGGTCCCCTCAGTGTCGTCATACCTTTATATATACTGAAACGTTATAACCGACTGGTACTGCCTGGAAACGCTAGGCCGTATAAATTAAGGCCGTTTGTATGAGATAAAAGATGTCGTCGGAAACAAACGGGAGCAAAGAGTATTAACAGGGCGAAGGGATTGCCTATCGGCTTATTTGTAAGCTCGCCTGAATGACAGGTGTTAAGAATAAAACGATTTTCAACAAAATACAGAGATTTTCCAAATTTGTTTTATTACATTTAAACATAATTGTTTGTATTTTCTGTATACATTTGTTGTCCTATAACTTAGAAGTTACATTGTATACTAACATCCATATTAAATAGTAATACTCTCGTAATTATAATTACATACACAAACCCACGTACAGACTGTTAAACTTATACTAAAATATACAGTGTTAAGTAACCTATAGACACGCCTTATGCCAATGCAAATTATAAAATTTAAGAAGTCTAAGCATTGACATTTAGTGAGGAAATCTTTTGCTTTTGTCAAGCACTGCTTGATTATAATCCCATCTGGTAGTAAGTGTAGCCTTAGATGGTAACTTACAGTGTCTTATTGTAACAAAATTCTATTCATTCTTTCCTTTACGACACCCAACAAGTGATAGGACGAAAAGACAGACGCCAGAAAATTATTTTACTCCTTAGCTGCTTAGATTATTTACTCTCTGAGTAAAGAGAGTAAATAACCTAAGCTTTGCTGTTTGCATTACGAAAGACCAGGCAAACTGTTTGGTTCCAACACGTGGAATATCGACCACAAGTGGGCGGAGAACCGCTGACCGTGTGACTGTCCGGTGGTGGAAATGGTGAGAAAAATGGATTTATTCATTCACGTAAATGTTAAGAGATAAGATCGGAAGTTGTCTCAGATGCCGCAGTGCATGACACGACGACGTTCGCGAGACATTCCGAATCTTATATGGAATAACTTTTTGTTAAAATATTGACCCCGGCTGGAGTTCTAACCCAGGAACTGTGACGTTATAAACAGGTACTTTGACGTACGCAGATGTAACAATCTGCCGACATTGTAACCAAAACCACAATCGTATATAGTTTGAGATCCAACCAAGTTTTTATTAATTAACTATTTATTTTGGTATTTATAATCAAAATGGAATCTTAAAACACTAATCAGCCGAGTCTTTTATACTGACCAGATCATAATCTACAATTAAACTATATTAAGGCAACGAAACGCGAATCGTAATTTTCATCAACAAAAGGAACAAAACGAAAAGTGACAATGATTTTAAAAAGGTTAAAAATAATAGATTATATCAATTAGTTACAGTTTCGTTAAACCTAAAATCTTGAACTACCGCCAACTCTTTAGCTTAAGAGTTCCATCCGTTGCTACAAGAGGACTACTTCTATTTCTTTATTTCCTTTTACATTTACAATACCCTAAAAACACATAAACTTGAAAACGTTCGTATTGTAAGAAATAAAATACAAGGTTCCAAAATTGTACATACTGATGTCTACTGAATACAATTTAGCTAAATTATTCTAAAATCGATAAGCATCAAAAGCGTACATTTTTAAACTATTTTCAAAATAATCTAAGCCAAACATTTGCATAGGAAACATCAGATAATTTTGTTTAATAAATAAAATTATGTTGACAGGTTAGTCGGTCGTGGTGGTGAAATAATCACAGAGAAAATAATAAGTAACCGTGGGCCATATGTGTTTCTGTAGACATTCAAAGTTAAATAAATAATATTTATCTGATAAGGTAAGGCCTGATAAATGTCAAGAGCATTACTTACGAATTATAAATACAATACGATTCAATTAAGAAATAAGAACGTCAATGACCTCGATCTGTCCTCTCACTTATATTAGGTAAACAAGAAGATCACCTGCTGAACGACCAAATTTTTTTTATTTTATTTAACTGGCTTTACGGCTTTGGGTTCTAGCCCTTATGAGCCTATCATTTCTTTCGTAATCTTTGTTTTTGTATATTTATTCTTCATAATAAGCTGATGCGTCACATTGCGAAGTTTTTGGAAGATTTTGACGACAGCTCAACCCAGCGGACAGTTGATGACGACAGCCACTCAAGTTCAACATCAAAGCACTTGTTTTGTCGTTTTCTCTAATAGTTCACATGCGCAGATACTTAATTCACAAAATCGCATCACTTTTACGAATCAAAATCCTTCTTCTTCACACCATTATTCAAGCGACAAAATAGGAGCGACAATCCTTCGACGGTAAAATTCCCGCCAAAACTCTCTACTGAGCGACCTATACGGAAAGTGATGCAAAGATAAACAGAATAGAGCTAGATTTAGAATAAGACTTTTTCGTTCATGATTCTTTTGTATCTATTTGTAAAAAAAAATAACATTATACTATATTATTTCAAAAATATCTGTTTTGCTGACCCTAACTAGTATGAATTGACAGAAAAGACGTCACAATATGGCGCAAGATCATTCTTATTTGGATAGCATTGTACACAGTCTAATAATTAAGGGTACTGACCGTAAACTAATAAGTGAACCAATCTTAACACAACCATTTTAATCTTACTAGGAGGGGTTAACGAGAATATAAGTTCTGTTAATAGCACTACAAGTACTTTATTTACAACAAACACTTTCAATATCAGCAATTATTACTGTCCGATATGGACATACGTATAGCCCTAGTATATTTTACCACAAAATTTTGCACTTTATAATATAATTATTTTAACATAGAATGTTCCACGTACACTTCAAAACAGTGTTGCCAACATCCTGGAACCAAAAAAATATGTAGATTATGACGCCTATTTATGGTTCGTGGTGTTGATTTTTTCAGCACTGTTCGGGCTGAAGCCCGTTAAGCGATTCTCAAATATTGTTCATGTCGTATAAGACCTGGGCGATGGTTCGAGAAGCTTCAACGGTGCTGAGCGCTATCGACGCGAGATGAGCTTCATATGGACGTAATTGCCTAAAAAAAGATCTTAATAATTACTTGGCCTCAATAAACATCATTATAATCGGCTGAATTATAAACTATTTATTAAAACATATAATCCAATTATTGTTAAATAAAAAATAACTTATATAACATCGAAATTAGTAGAGCCATGCTGCAGCTATGTTATTACGGCTGTAGCAGAAACGGGTCGGCTGGACCGGGGTAGGACCACGCCCTCACACAATACCAGTGTGGAATGTGATGCGGCTTAACGCTGCTGTTTCGTATGGTGAGGACCCGAGACCCATTTTACTTGAAACGAGGCTTTCCATCATAGTCCTCGTAGGTGATAGCACATCTGCATTTTGAGTTTAAATCGAGGATAAATGTATATTATGGGCCTCAGCGCCCACTAACCATCAGGTGGGCTGTGTGCTTGTTGTTCACCCTTATTCTATAAATAAATAAATTAAATATATATATATACAGTAAGACACAGTAGCAGCTTATTTTGACGGCTAGCCCGTTAGTTATAATTTAAAGAGAGTTTAACAGTTGAGAAACGATTGTACTTGTGTAGAGCAACGGCGGGGACCTTGCGGAGCGGCGCTACCTTATGCTAGCGCACTCCACTAAGTCTGCTGTACAATACATGCGGTTGACACGAGCGTGTTTTAAATATAATATGTATCTATAACGGTGAATTATTTTTATAGTTATACGACTTACTACTTAAAGATAATTCAAAGGACGGTCATGCTCGTTTCTCTCTATTTTTTTTTATTGATAATTTTATTCTAATGCGAATACACTAAAAATTAACTTTAGCAATCAAAAACATCAAATAAAAAGAAAGTGTCACGAAAATATTTGGCAGTGCAACACTTGTAAACGTATTTTTGCTTTGTAGTCATAAGAAATGATGTTCAATAATTTTTTTTAACGTATAAGCATTAACATAATGTTTATAAATTATGTGTATCCAAAATTATTTTATTCCCAATTTCGTGACAATCCCTAGCATATTTTTAACGACGGCGTAAATTGTAATTGTAAATACCTACGCTAGCGGCTAAATCAAAGTCGTTTCATAACTGTTAGTTGTTTAATCTGTCGTTAACCGTTGATTGTAAAATAAAAGATAGACAGACCGACTACATACGTTTCACGCAACCTATGTTGCATGTTTCCCTAATGAGTGTTGGCAGATTTTACACATTCTCAAAAATGTTGAACATAATTTGTGGTCGGCTGTAATGTAGTGATAGCAACATAATGGAGAAAAATCTTACCGTCGTCCTGTATTCGAATATATCACTATGTTTCTCAATATCAATGCCGCTGTCAACCGTATACTCTTTGTGACTGGACCTTCGTTTTCATCCTGTTATACAAAAAAATGAAACCGTAATTAGTGAGCACTATAATACTGCTCCAGAGTAGACAATACCATAGACAAACACAAACGCATATCGCATAACGTGAAAACAGCATGCCGAAAACAAAACATAAAATATAATATTGAAAAAGTATAGCAATCCTATTTCTCAGTATTGCTACAATAACAATTTTTGTAGATGTTACGGCTAAAAGCGAAATTATTTGGTCAGCTACTAGTTGCGTAGTAGTAGTAGGCGTTTGCGTTTAGTTAAACTTAGGTGTAGTCTACACCATTTGTAAATTACATTAACGTCTGCAGTTTTGACTACATTACTGTTGCTGAAATTACTTGGTACAATTTTCGTATGTTTGAAAATATTTAATAGTACACCTAAACTTAACCAACCGTAATCGGTTGCACCAAGTTAAATGCCAAATACACAAACACACACAAACACACACACGCACACGCACGCACGCACGCACGCACGCACGCACGCACGCACGCACGCACGCACGCACGCACGCACGCACGCACAGAAACACGTACGCACGCACACACACACACACCTATGTATATATGCATATTCGTGCAATAATCATAATATAGCTGTATATGTATAACTATCTCACAAAACCTTCGATCAACAATACCATGTTGATCGAAGCACAAAGCATTCTTTCCAGGTCACAGATATTTTGGTATGAAAGCGATATTATCGTTTAATAAGAAGTTTATAAGTGCAGTAATCAATGGAACCTAAACAACAGTTAGTCTAATTCATTCTATTCAAATCCGCCGGAACTTTTATGTAGAGTTATAATCTGTACGTATATAGCTTTAGCATAAAGGCCTTTTAAAGTTGGCAGGATTCCCCACGTTTGCGGATTAGTGGTCACAGTACGGGACGACTTGCAGCTGAGGTGGTGTCGGTAGTGTAGATATTTTATGTCCATTTTATATTATTGTTACGGTCATCTGTCTAGCATATCCTATTTATCTTTTTGTTTTCGAAATAAAGGATTTGTTACGTTGTATAAAACCTACGTGACAAACGAGCATTCATATATTATAAAAGCTCTTAGATCAAATACTGCTACTTCAAATTGTAAGCGTCACATAATTTTATTATATTACACGGATCTTTGCCTAGTATTTTTTAACGTCTTTAATATAAAGGATTTCCGAAAAGTAACGCCTGATCATATTTAATATTGAAAATTCGTTCTTTTTTATATTTAATAAAAATTCGTGACTTTCAGCCTTATTTATATTCAATTTCTATCTCTCTTCCTTTATATCTACTAAAGGCACGAAATCTTCGAAAATAAGTTTATGTTTTCAGTTAAAGATAATCGTAAAATATTGTATAGTAACAGAGTCGGCACTACGCGAACATAAAACGGTTGTATCACGATCGTATCGAATCTCGCACGGAGTGAGCATTACGATCATCAATATTTTCAGTCGGGTTCACACGGGAGCCGCTTGTTTTCTACTTCGCTCCGAATTCATGCACATGCATAATTAATATCCCGCTGGGGTATCCGGCTCTAGGGTTACCATGCATCCGGTTGTCCACGGGTTAATATAAGACTAAGGTTACGTTGTGAGGACTCTAAACATATTACGAGTCTAGAAGAGGCAAAGTCCTCCAAAGATCGTTACTTATTAAAATATATTTAAGGCACGTTTATTATTAATAATATACTACTGTAAAACTAATGCAATTAAAAAAAGAACATTAATATAGATTTCGCACGCATAAAAGTTAGGTAACGGTAAGCAGAATAACGCTTCTGTGAGTGTGTAGAGAACCGAAAAATCGTTTACTGGTAACAACGGATTTCATCTTGTTCCTAAGAGGTGACAACGATCTGCATATTGATATTTAATCGAAGATAGATGTAGGTGCCTGCATTCACTACCATCTGCTGGACAGTTTACTCGCTCCTCATTCGTATTCTATAAAAAAAAAAAAATTTCACGTTTTCCAAATTCATTGTTTCAGGTATTTTATTTAAATAATGACAATAACTGCGCGTTTGAGCGATCTACTTCTGCGTAGCTGAGATAATAACTAATTCACTTATTTTATAAATAATGTTACCTCCGAAATAATGTATGAACATCTCATTCCATTCTGAGCCGTACTAAGAATAAAAATGAATTGATATACTTTATTTAAAAGTACATACAGTATATTTTATAGACATATAGATAAAATTGGAGTGAAAATAGTTCTCACAAATATATTTTTGTTTTCCTTGGTGCTAATGGACTTAAAAGTATTTGTCACAAATTTGTCACATAAATGTCGGCATAAATACAAAAATGAGGGCTGTGTCCTTTAGAAGGCTTTCATTTTATTTCGTCAGTATAATTTGGATCATAACGCATTCATTTTTTGAATAGCGAATATAGTTCCACTGAACCAAGAATCTAATATTTTTTGATTCCTAGGCAGAAAAGAAGTCTTGATCCTGCCAGATAGCAAAATGTATTTTAACTTATTCGGTCGGTCCAATATGTCCGATAATTTGCTGTGAGCGTGGTATTTCGTACACGGACGGCCTAATGGACAAATATCTAGGGTGGGAAATGCTTCATAAATAAACATTGTCGGGAATTTCGCGCTTTGTCAGCTTCTTGAACGATTCCGGTGCGAGGCGGCACGCCCTCGTTAGAGATTTCTGAACAAAATGAGCCCGAACCGATAGAACGGGCATCATAGTCGTACACGTTAAATTGGCATGACACAACCACAAAACGCTTTAGTATACGAGTATGATACGTTCTAGTGGACGTAGTAGTGACAGCCGCGATTTTTCGTGTCTGACAAGTTCATAACACGTTCATAGTATGAGCCGTTGTAGTGGTCCGAGACCTTTAAGAAGGCTTAAGCACGAGTGTCAAGACGGCTGATGTATAAGGTTACGTTATCGTAGCACGGTTCCGACTTACTTAAGTATTTTGATAAGGCGGTCCGTATCGATAAGTTTGTCGTGAACAGAATGAGGGACATTTTCCACTGGCTTTCTTTACAATATACAAACGAGTTAACCATTCATCTGATGGTAAGTGTCTCTAGCATCCCATGGATACAACTAAAACAAACAAAGTAACAGACAGGTGTTCACCACTGAGTACACGATGATGATTACATACATTGTGACGTGTGGCCCTACTTCAGACCGGAATTTTACTGGCTCTCATACCCTTCCGATGCAATGTACCGGAACACAGTAGTGGATGCACAAAAACCAAGCGGCTAAAGTAGACAAGTGGTACCAAAGTATAATTTTATTCAAAAATATAATTTCAGAAGATATTATTATAGCAATACATGTGTAACCAAAACACATAATGAATTCGTATGAAATCAGTGAAATAAGTTAATTGCAATTTTAAGTGGTGATTTACCACGTGCTCAGCGATGAAGTAAAACATCGTGAGGAAACCCGCGTGTCTGAGAAATAATAAAAAAATATTTCGGAGTTCTAACTAAGAATAAGTTCTCTTATATTTACGCGAACACTACACATTGAAATAATACTAGTTTTCACGGATTTTATCGCGTATATTTAACACTTTA
>DWHP01009722.1:0-10103 GCA_018247895.1 Parnassius honrathi | reverse complement strand
ATAACACAAGCTCTGCTTAGCTTGGGACTAGATGGCGTTGTGTGATAGTTGTGGAATATTATATTATTATATTATAAAGCGAAATGAAACTGGAAATGGCCAAGAGCACCTGCCTGACAACTAAAACAGTTGCGTGCGTGGTAACTATCCCCCCCCTTAGGCAGTCTATGGGGGTGCTCTATGCTCTCAGCAGTGGAATTTTGTTAGCTTGTAACGAATGAATGAATGAATGATAGTGCTTCGAATTATGAGTAAAGATAGCCAACTTAAAGAGGGTAAGAGAGGTAAAGATAGAAAACTTCGTGTTGATAGGCGAACTGGAGAATAGTTCCCACTTTTATTTTGCTGAAAAACTAGCCTTCGGGAAGTCGAGAGGATTTGAAATGCTTTGGGCAAACATGTCTATGGAAACTAAACTTAACTTGGTTTTCCTTACTAACATAAACAAAAGAAGTGGTTTGAACCTTTAATAATAGTTTGAGCAGATACTGCTGGCTCATTTCTTCCCCTACTCTAGTTTTATGAATGAGAATTGCATACTAAACGACTACGCCGGTCTACACACTCTATAAAAGAACAAGCTCAAAAAAGACTTTGAGTTTGGATAGAGATTAAGGGATAGGACTACGGCAGTTCCTTCAACCTTTGATGATTAAAAAACCACCATGTTACAAGTAGTCAATAGGGAAGGCATTTCGTAAGATATTGTTAAAAATTAATAAGGTTGATAAAAAACTGTCTGTAAGCAATTACGGACTAAAAGTAATAAAACTAATGCAGGTCCATAAGCAATCAAGTTAATGGTTTCACCAAATTACGTTAAATTGCGTTTACTTATTTAAATTTTCTGCATTTTCACTTTCTTTTTTTTTACAATTTATAAACAATGAATACGTGAGTATCGTTGGAAAGTTAATTAAACAGCTACGCAATAGATACCATAAAATCATATATTTTAACTTTATGTCATATTTAAAGTAAGATTTGTATAGACTTGTTAGCTTTGAGTCGATTTTATTGCTCACTTGTGTGGAATACTTCGTCACCAATTATTGGATGTGTACTCTAGTAGAATAACAGCTATATCATGCTCTCTCGGTAGTGCTGAAACAAAGCGTAGACTCGGTGCGGCGACCTTGCTTTAAAAATGATTACCAATTTCTAACCTAAATATCTAACCTGTGAAACACGACCTCTTCAAATGTATGAATATATTTTTCTGCACACCCCGAACGCGATGCGGGGAGGGTTGGGCTTTATTGTCGGTTTGTCAAGGTCACGCTACACGTTCACATTACATCGGACTTATTATTTTGATATCGCAACACACCATGACAAGCACATTAACGGTGATGGAAAACATTTATATATTAGTTTGATAGTCTTCGTGAACGGAACGGGTTTTTGTTTTAATTGCAACTTTTAGTAGGCGGAATAAGGCAACACCAGTTTTTTATTTTTTATTTTGCGAACCAGTGGTAATTTAAAAAAGTGACTTTGAATAAGAATTGTTATAATCTACATTGAATAAAAAAGTTTCTGTTCTGTTCTGTTCTATTCTCTGGTTGTTATTGCGGAGACCGTCTCCAGGTTTGATTCCTTCTTTCGCCTCGAGCGACACCCACGGGACGATATTATAGTGAATATTCTTACGCCGCCACCACACAGTAAATCTCTATCGCAGCCAACTAGCTCAGTCAGCCTTTCAGTTAACGAATATTCATACGCCGCCACTATGCAGTAAATCTCTATCGCAGCCAACTAGCTCAGTCAGCCTTTCAGTTAACGAATATTCTTACGCCGCCACTACACAGTAAATCTCTGTCGCAGTCAACTAGCTCAATCAGCCTTTCAGTTAACGAATATTCTTACGCCGCCACTACGCAGTAAATCTCTATCGCAGCCAACTAGCTCAGTCAGCCTTTCAGTTAACGAATATTCGTACGCCGCCACTACGCAGTAAATCTCTATCGCAGCCAACTAGCTCAATCAGCCTTTCAGTTAACGAATATTCTTACGCCGCCACCACACAGCAAATCTCTGTCGCAGCCAACTAGCTCAGTCAGCCTTTCAGTTAACGAATATTCTTACGCCGCCACTACGCAGTAAATCTCTATCGCAGCCAACTAGCTTAATCAGCCTTTCAGTTAACGAATATTCTTACGCCGCCACTACGCAGTAAATCTCTGTCGCAGCCAACTAGCTTAATCAGCCTTTCAGTTAACAGCCTAGCCTTTCAACTAATTGGTGCCGTTCAACTAGCTGCCTAAATGATATTCAGCCGTAGCGCTTGTTACAACATTTAATAAACTGTCTGGATAATGCTTAGGCCATTCGTAAAATAGGGTGAAACAACGCCGTTCAGCTAGCGGCCTGAATGATATTCAGCCGTAGCGTTTGTTACAACATTTAATAAACTGTCTGGATAATGCTTAGGCCATTCGTAAAATGGGGTGAAACAACGCCGTTCAGCTAGCGGCATGAATGACATTTCAGCCCATGCGTTTCAACCGATGCGCCTAATGCAACATTTTATTCCTTATGCACTTCGCGCTACATTAACCTACCGTCGCCGATATTACAAGATAGCTGCAATGTTGTATTAGACGCAGCGGCTGAATATCATTCAGCGCCTAAGCTGTTAATTAAACGGCTAATTAAGCTAGTTATCTGCGACAGCTTGTACTACTTATCATTAAACTTTAAAAAATATCATCGCGTTTGTTGTTTGCCGACGCCATATTGACAATTTGGAGAGTTTCAGCACTAGGTGGCAGAAAGTGGAACTAAATTGAAATGAACAGACTAGGCAAGTAATGAAAAGTCGTCGATATACGTGGTAGAGCCACGGTGCAACTATATTATGGTTGCAGCACGAATGGTCGGCTCGACCGGGGAAGGACCACGCTCTCACAGAATACCAGCGTAAAACAGCAGCTTAATACTACTGTTGTGTTTCGTATAGTGAGTGTAGAGATCCGGAGACCCTTTTTTGCTGGAAACGAGGCATTCCGTTGTCATCCTCAAGGGTGACAACGCATCTATGTTTTGACACTTAATCGAGGATAAATATAGATATCTCTGAGCCACAGCATCCACTTACCATCAAGTGGACTGTATGCCCGTTTGTTACCCTTATTCGATAAAAAAAAATATCCAAGTCATTTGTCAAGCTGTTTGATCAAATGACTGAATATCATTCACCGCTAGTTAAACGGCGCTGTTTAGTAAAGAGGCTAGGCTGTTGATTGAACGGCTAATTAAGCTAGTTGGCTGCGGGTATTATATAAAAATCAATTTCTGTCCGTTAGTCTATCCAAAATTCAAAAACGGTTCAATCGATTATGATGAATTTTTTGTGTGTGTTTAAAAATAGGTCCCAAGATGGTTTAAGTTAACATTTGGACCCGGTAGGTGGCGCTGTTATCGAGATCCATAAATCGACCGTGGCGGTTTGCAAATTTTTAATAAAATGAAAGTGATTGATGTGATGATTTTATTAAAATCATTACTAGGTACTAATCAAGGTTGCTTATCGAGGTATGGAAATTGCTATGCTCGGAGCTTTTCTGTGTGAGAGACTTCTTAATGAGGATATCGCAGTAGAATCAAAGCAACCTACATAACGCAACGGATCAATAAACTAAAGCTGCAAAGGGCCGCCATATAGCTCGAAGAACTGATAACCTATGGGAACATAAGTTCACGAGGTGCCGCCTCCTACTGGTAAGTGTGTACGAGGCTGTAGGAGTGATGACCTTTTTAGAGATAGACCGTGGTTTATATGGCATTTTATTCCATATGTTCGGCAATGGACTTGTAACGGACTGCAATGATGATGATGATGAGGACTACTGCTAAATCTAGCAATCTATCACGTGAACAAACACTTTTCCTCAAGTAGTTATCAATATTGCAATAAAGAGTACTTTCCCTTTTATTTTATTTTTATAAGTATTGTTATTTTTTATTAGATTTTGTGGCTCTTATTACATAATGACTTAAGCGCATTTTTCTATACTTCCATGTAGAAAAATATGATTAAAATATTTCCTGATAGTCAGCTGGTCTATGGACATGCATGTGTTCACGTGATTAAAAATAACTGAAACAATTTATCAAACCGAAAAGCCAAAAGGTCATAAACCCTTTCGATGATCCCTGTATTATTGAAATTCGATTATTTACGAAATATTAACGAAAGTCGAGAAACCAAATTTTCTGTAATTCTTTAAAACAAACGGTATGTCATCATAATTAAAAACATGCAAGTACCTAAAAATAACACATTATTTAATATTAACGAGAGGGATCGGGGTGGATCTTTTGAATTTTCGAAATATATTTTAATATTTAACGATTTATTTTCTTTAAATAATTTGCCAAAAAACCTGACGCTCTCATTAGTGCTATGATTAATAAACGGTCATAAATCGAGCCGTCCTTGAGACGGGACAAAGAAAAGCCGACGCACCACACGTGGCCGGCTCATGTTCTTAGAAAAACAATTCGCAATTTGGCAGAAATCTTTGTCCGGATTTCGTTGCTAATAAAAAAACTCTGGTTGCTATCTTTCGGTACTTGTGGTATTATATTTATTATTCCTTAATTTTAATATAAGCTCAAAAGATTAAGACTGGCCCAGAGAACCTAAGCGAAGGTTCTTTTTGCTACAAAATAATAGTACATAAACAAGAATGAGCTGGGGTTGCCAGTTTGTTTAACATTTATATTTCAGTACGAATAATTAATTGTTTCCTTTACAGGTGGATATAAAACCAGAAAGAACATAAATTGCGTGCTAAAAATATTAGCTTCGACAAAGAGTCGAAGATTTGAACATTCGAACGATCTTATACCGCTTTACGCTTTGTGATAGGATAGCTCTTCAGCGGTCATCTTTAGTCGGTTTTATCGACGTCATTTTGATAGAAAACATTGTATAGTAAATATTTTAGTCGATTTCTGATTTATGATTTTAGTGTAGTGTAGTTAGTTTTTTTTAGTAGATTTTTCGAAGTGTTTCTAATAAGTTTGTTTGCTATTTTTTTTCTTAATATATTAGTTATAGTATACGACTTTGTTTTTTTTTTGTTTCTGTCCTTCTCCTAGTTTTGGTTTTATAGAGTGACAAAGCTTAAGGTGACCATATTAACCCCACGTACTTTACAGTGCATTTATAGCATCAAGGACTAATTTTCCATGTAGTGCCAGTGGAAGAATATCCGCTACAATCATATCATCCTGTAAGCGTTGTAAAAGGTGAGAAAGGGAAACTGTAACAGGAGTAGATGAGCAGTAGCATCGTCCTCATAACACAACCCCAAAAAATAAAAACTGCGGTCACCAACCCGCCTGCTACGCGTGGCAACTGTGACAGAATTCAAAAACTATGACGCAATCTTTTTTTTACAGGAGAGGGGGCAAACGAGTTTACTGCTCACCCGATGGTAAGTGATTACCGCCGCCCATGAGCATCTGCACCACCAGGGGAATTGCAGATGCGTTGCCGGCCTTTTAAAAAGGGGTAGCCTCTTTTCTTGAAGGTCCCTATATCGTATCGGTCCGGAAAAATCTCTGGTGGCAGTCGATTCTACAAGGAAGTTGTGCGAGGAAGAAAACTTGATTTAAATCGCACGGTGGTGGACCGCCAGTCATCCAGATGGTATGGATGATATCGTGATCTACGAGGCAGGTTTTAACAGTGATCTTTTATAGGCTTAATAGATGATCAAAGACATGATAATTAAGAACTTTAGGCCATCGAGGTACCTTAACCTTGAACTACACAAATCCTTGTCCTTTTAAGACCTGTTTTAATTCACGCTTGAGACGCAATGTTACGAAATTCATTCATGGTACGTGAGTAACCTGTGACTAAACTTTTATTCTTACTGAACGGATTCATGTACATTAAAACGTGTTCAGGTATAGCCAGCGAATATTAAAATAAACTTCATAACACTGTTGCAAGGAGGACGGAAACACAGGCAGTTTACAACTTTTTAACAGCACAGTCCGGCCGCTGTAAATCATGACATAAGCTTTAGACCCCCTTCAGAAGTAATATCGACTTCTTCGAACTCACATTAATTCTCCATTCCTCAATTTGTAAAAGGAAACGTCGTGCTACAAAGCACGCAAAATTTTAACAAAGTCTAACATTGAAATTGCAAACATAATCGACTTTAAATATTGTTTGTAAACGTCGAACGATTTCATCATTACATTAAATTTTAAGTTATGTACGTTTCACTACGGTCGATTGTCGGTCTACTAACCTTTTTTTTCTATTATAAAGAGGAGATACATATACTGGAAACATCAGCACGGTTCACAAAACAGTAGCACGTTTTGCTATCATCTCAACGCGAGTGACAAATTGCCTCGCTTCGAACAAGACACGGCATAGAGTCGCACTTAACTTTGTGTAAAATAAAACTTTACAACAATAAAATTGTGTGTAATTTATTCACCTGCTGCTGTTATTTTTATTATATAAATTTTCACTATACGCGGTAGAGCCATGCTGCGGTTATATTAGTAGTATAATTGCAGCACGAATGGGTCGGCTCGACCGGGGAAGGACCACGCTCTCACAGAATACCAGCGTGAAATAGTAGCTGTATTTCATATGGTGAGTGTGGAGAACCGGAGACCCTTTTTACTGGAAACGAGACATTCCGTCTTAGTCCTCACGGGTGACAGCGCATCTACATTTTGATTTGTAATCGAGGATAGATGTAGATGTCTATGGGGCTCAGCAACCACTTACCATCAGGTGGACTGTGTGCTTGTTTGTCACCCTACCCTATAAAAAAAACGTGTTATTCCATATTAAGCGTCTCCCACACACAAGCGGCTTGCGGTGGCGGCTAACCGCGGGCCGCGGCTCCAGCCGCTTCAACAACACACCAACGCGGTCAAAGCAGCGGTCTGAAGAGCCATTTACTGTTGTGTCTATGCTACGGTCGGAGGTCAGTCAACACGATTAATCGTAACCAGTCTTATTACTCTGATTATATTTAACACTATTATCGCAAATTTTGGTTATAATCCTATTACTTTTGTAATCACGGTGTGAAGTACCATTAAGTAATTTTGTACTGTTTCTTTCAAAATCTCTATATTTAACGCCATTTTTTACGAGGTACACGCGGCTTGTTGTAAAAAGTTGCAAGTGACCGCGCTGCGGCCACCCACAGCCAGCGCGCTCGTTAGCACACACGCGCCGGGACACGCAGCCGCGGCCAGCCGCTTGCAAGCCGCACGTGTTTGCAAACTCACCTACATTGTACGCGAATACAACTAGCCGCCATCGCAAGCCGCTTGTGTGTGGGAAACGCTTTAATCCTCGTGTGTCACCGCATCTACATTTTTTTTCTTAACCAGGAATAGATGTAACTTACCATCGGACGGGTTGTGTGTCATCCCTACAAACGATACACGTATAGATAAAATTGGAAAGTAAACATTATCTACAAAATTTCATCAGAATCGTAAGAGCTGTTTCGGAAAAACCAATTACATAAATACAATACGCGCATATAAAGATTGCTTACTTAAAATATAGGATAAAGGACTCTTTGTATACCAATTACCCATCAGATTAAAATTTATATTACATCACTGTAATAAATAAACAATGTAAAATTTCTTATTATAAAATAATTAAATTAAATATAATAAATAACTTTATAATAGATGTGTAGGTTGAATAACTCATTCATCGAAAGGTATGGCTTTGATATTGTGAAATTACAGGCCTAAATGAAGTTTTCTCACGCAACGATTAGGCTGTTGTTTAATTAATTTCAAATTAGTGAATAAACCTTAAGCAAGAATTATTTGAACCTATATTACGAGATTATTTGGATACTTTATTCTAAACATATTATTTAATATACTTTTTTAAACCCTGTAGCGGCCGTGAAGAAAATTCACTATCACATATTGCCCCATGGGTGTTGTAAGAGGTGACATAGAAAACTGAAACTAATGGGCAGCGGCACCTTTCTGATAACAAATAAAAACATAGGTCTGTGAATTACAAACTGCTAGCCTAGAGTGGCTTATATGGCAAATACATCCCATGAAGCAATCTTTTATAGAGCCCTATATTCAGCAGTGGACTTTGATAGGCTATAATGATGATGGAGACGGTGATGATGATGATAATGATTTTTTATAATAATTTAACTCAAGTTACAAGTTTCACGTGTACACTATGACATGGTATTTACTAGTACTACGAACATGTTAGATGTTACTCAGTGTTGTGTGAAGTTACTTTACGAAATACTCAAAAATAAAAACACTGCGGTTGCCAACCCGCACGTCAAGCGTGGCAACTATGGCAAATATATCCCAATAAGACAATGTATGGGAGAAACCTTGTTTAGTAGTTGAATTTTGACGGGCCGTAATGTAAAGTATTTTAATAGAAAATAAGAATAGTTTAATTGAAAAATTAAATACAAGTCATTTTTATACCCACGAATTTTATAACATTTTTACGTTCGATTCACAAAAAATTTTTGAAAACTAAAACGAATACGGCAGCGGTCAGAAACGAGCAAAGTTGTCACAGCTGCGAGTTTTAATAAAATTCAATTCCGTAGAGGAGAAAGTCCGTTCCTTTTTGATCCAACAGTTTTATTTTTCTTATATTCACGATAAAATTATATACAAATATTCTAAAAATGTTAACTGTGTGAATGTTAGTGGTGGCGTATGAATATCGACTATCCCATATCATCACGTGAGTTTCGCAAGAGGCTATCTTTCTGTTAACAAACTATAACAATCAAAAACCGCGGTAAACAAACCGCCTGCCCAACGTGGAAATTAAGGCAACGACGAAATCTATGAGGAAGGCTTTTATTCAGTAGTAGACTTTTGATAGGCTATAACAAGTGATTGATGAAGCAAACATATTTTATTTATTTGTCTTCTTTAGTGACTAAACTATTTTATAATTAACACATATCTAAATTTTTTACACTTATTATTAGGTAGTTATTATGCCTGCTCTCCTGACTCTACAGTATAAAGATTCAAAAATTACGTTTACGAGTACTGTCACGCGTTACGCTTTAGGGCTTATCGGGAATATGATGTTATCCTCATATATCAGGTCTCTCGTTTATCCAAAAGGCTCTATTGTTTATCCAAAATCCCGTTGCCTTTGAAGTCTTTTAATATTTGGTGTTCTACAATCACACATAATAGAATGAATGATTGATACTTCGAATGATTCCCATCTCCAATCCATACAATGATTATGTTAGAAATCTCAGTTACGGATATGAAAATAATGTTGTTTTACAAATGTTACTAGCTGGCCAAGCAGACTTCGTTCTGCACTTTGCAATGACCCTTTTTCCTAATAAAAAAAAACTGAGGGTCGTTTATCGGAATTAATACTATCCTATCTTAAGTTGAAGCATGCAATGCAATGTATACAAAATTTCATTAAAATCGATTGGGTGGTTTCGGAGTTCTTTGCGGACAAACAACGTGACACGTTCTTTTTATACACATATAAATTTTTTATAAATTAAATTACGATGATCTTTATCAAGCTCCTTCTAGCTAGCAGTGAAAAATCTGCAGAAATTGAAATTTGCATTTAGCTACGAATCTAAATAATTACTCATTAGTTGTTTTTTGTTATAATCCGATTTCATAATCCGAACCTTCGAGTCCTTCAAAATACAAGTTAACGCTATCTTCGCATGAAGCTACAGAAACGACATGAATGCCTAAATGAGTTAAGAAGCAGAGGAGTCGCTACAGCAGATTGTACAGAAGACCGAAGAGTACAATCTGCTGCAGGGTATGTATGTGGTCTATAGTACTAAAGCCTTTTCGGAAACCGGTTTGTTCGGGAGTCTGGAAGTCATCGAGTCTGCGTGCGAGACGATTCGTAATGACTCTCGAAAACAGCACGTAGTAGCGGCTTAGAAAGAAAATCGGTCTGTAGTTCTTCAAGAGATCTTTGTCGCCTTTCTTAAAGAACAAGATCACCGCACTTCTACTCCACGCCTCCGGAGTAGTGCCACCATGGAGGACGGAATTGAAGAGCTTCTGAAGGACTTCAA
>DWHP01009721.1:0-10103 GCA_018247895.1 Parnassius honrathi | reverse complement strand
TATTTTTATATTTATAATTATATATATGTATATTTGCAAATACTAATAAGATGTTACTACTATATATGCTGTGCTATAACTGTAACTTTATAGTACAAGTGTTCCGATACAATACAATAGTACCAATAAGGAAACTTATTATTTTATGTTGAAAAAGCGGTATTTTCAAGGTGAAGTCAAACATTGAATTTGTTAACAGGTGAACGCACTAAGCACTAGACACGTTAAATTTGTAAATTACAACATAATTATTCCTTTTTCTAACTTAAACTAACATCTCGGGACGTTCAACTTTTTATTACAACGATATTAATAATGAGTCAAGCATTTTATGGCTAGATAATAAGAACATAACGATCGCTACTCACAACACATCTAATAAAAGTAAAAGCTGACATTGTATGCGTACTCCCTCCTCTGTTTATGTTCCTTAGAAATGAAGTTAGGCGCAGAGATATCACACACAAAATTTATTTCTTCGGAAACTCTTAAATTATTGGATCTTTTGTATCCACTACCGGGCATCTACTGGGTAGAGTCGCGCTGCGAATTATGGCTCCAGTAATCATTGGTTGGCTCGACCGGGGAAGTACCACTCTTGCACACAATCATCATTGGCATGGTCCTGAGCCACCTGCATTCATTGGCTTCCTGGACCTCACTCCATCTAGAGTGATGCCGCCATCTTTCTTCCACATCGATTGTCGGTTCTTTGAGCCATATGGCTGTCCTATTGCTACTTCAGCTCACTGATTCGTAAGGCTGTCTGTTACTCTGGTTCTACTGCGGATATCCTCATTTCTAAGCTTATCACGCCAAGACGTTCCGAACATAGCTCACTCCGTAGCTAGCTGAGCAACCTTGAACTTTCTCATATGGCTAGCAGTGAAGTATCGTATCTAAGATTCATATGTCATCACAGGCAACACGCACTGGTTGTAAAATTTAGTACCCATTTTATGAAGTACACACGATGAAAATGAAAGATGCTGCTCTAAATCTCTTGGTTTTTACCCTTTCTCCTATCACGAAACACATGGAACGTTATGAAGGTAGTGGAAATCTTTACACCGACACTATACGGTAAGCATAGAATACCAGGGCGAAATAGACGCATAATACTGCTGTGTTTTGTATGGTGAGAGACGAAAACTGAAGATCCTTTTTACTGGTAACAATTCTGTCCAGGTGATCTTGCGGATGACAATACATTATCATTTTTATTCTTTACCGATTTTAAATGTAGACATCTGTGGGCCGCGGCATTCACTTACTTATTCACAACTAGTCTATAAGATACCCAACTGGCCGATACCACAATATTTTATTGATAGTCTGCAATGTGGTTACCGTGTGGTGGCAGATTAGGACAATTCATCACTCCATTTCATCGCTTTGACTATGACTTTAGAGATCAGAAAGACTTCATAGCCTCAGATAAATGGCGGTATACCATCGCGTATATGTACAGATATAAACATCACGCGTACGGGTTGTGAAAAAACCAGAACATCTCCCGCCGGGCAGGTGGTCAGCCTGAAAAGCGGCTAATGATCCATGTGGTGAGGCAGAGCTTGTTCTAAATATCTATACAGAGATGTTTGGAAACTTGTGTATCGTAGCGTGATTAAGATTTACAGTAGGAAAGACCTATATCTAACGGTAGACTTATACGGTCTAAATAAAGTGCACACATACGTAGTGGTTGGATAAATAGAAGAATTTGGCATTCATTAAACATTACTACTACACTATCTACTCGTATTGAAGAACGACGCAGAAGAAAAGAGTAACAAAAAGAAGAATGAAGTATAATGTTCTTACGCACTAGAATAGCTTGTAATAGTGGCGATATGAGGTCCACTATTAACTGACTCTGAGTGGTTTGGTGGCGGAGAAATAAAACTATTTTTCTGATGTACAGGCGAATCCAGTATGGAGCTATATTTTGTGGTCAAGCCTGCCTATATTTATATGTCCGGCTACGTCGTTAATTTACCAATGGTAACAATTTTTATTTGCCTAGCCAATTACAGTTTATACATAAAGACCAATAAAGATTAATCAAAATACAACTATTATGTGCGCTCCATTTGCCGGCGTGAGAGCCGTGTATATCTTCTCGTAGCTGCGTTGCTAGGCTGGGCTATAAATGTTGTGCAGGCCGGTGCGCGCGCGTAGTCGGGAGCAGTGGTGGCGTGGGAAACAGCTCCGGAGCAGCAAGAAGAAGCGAGTTGCGGCGTTGAAGAAACGGCTCAAAAATGGTCGACGGATACATGAAGATAGCGGCGTGTGAAGACGATGTGGCGCTGAATGATATTTGCGGCTGTTTCTTGTTTCTTTATTAGAACGTTAAATATATAATTATCTCGCATTGATATGCAGCCCGCAGTATCTCAGTAGCCGGGAATAATCGGGAAATAAATGTTTTCTTCGCCTTCTGTGTTATGGTAGCAGCAGGGTATATATTGTTCATTGCCGTTTAGGGCTGCTACACCAGCTACGAAAAATAAGTACCCCTAAAGGTTGTCAAAAACCCCTAAAATCACCTTATTTACTTGAAAATACCCTAAAATAAGTAGAATGCTTCTTCGTACATAAATTATTTAATATTTCAAATATTATTTCATTTTCTTCTGATAGTACCAACAAATTAAAGTCATACATTTGGAGATTAAGTAAACATACATTTTAGTTAATGGATTAAATGTTATAAATAATGCGCTGTTTTCATGTAATGCGAATCAGACCATCATCGCACTTAGTAGCATTTTAATATATAACAAGAAATTGCCCTTTAAAAGTCGCTGCCTACTTATTTACCCCCTAAATTTAGGGAGAAAACCCCTAAGTTGGGAACCCTGAAGCTAGTAGGTTATCGTGCAGGTGTACTACCCAAAAGTGATGCTATTTGCCTCTTGCCTATTGCCAAACTGCCATGCAATGCAACATGCATGTTAATATTATTTTTTAAATTAATTCTTAAAACGATACATTAATTTAAAAAAAATGAACAATTATTAGTACTATATAACTGGAATATTATCTCTCTTGTAAAATCGTAGTCATACCTAAAAATCAATTTTAAAAAAAGAGCATTTATTTATGGGAAATCCAAAAATATACATATCTCAGACCACAAAAATCCTCGTCCGTGAAATTAGTAATACATATTTGTAAAATGATTTGTCCGTCCAAAATGTCTATTTTATTTTGTATAAACGTTAGAAACTCGTTTATCACTACTTTTTCCGCCATCACTTAAGTCTCTTGGAACATACGTCATACTACGAATATTTACGATACTATAATACGTACCTACGAATGCAATGCATGCAATAAACTACGTTAACGTGAACACAACGTTATTTGAATAAGGAATTTTGGCCAAAAGTCGCTAACAATCACAATAATAAATGATATACAATTTCAGTTTTCAGGTATACAAAAAGTACTCTGTGATTTCAGTGCTTTTGACGACACCGTTCGCTTGAGCTGACGCTGACGTGAACTCAATATTACGCGTTATTTACAACGTGTAACAAAAACCCTAGGGTTTCCGTTAAGTGCGTTATCAGAATCGGTATTCAAGCGTATATAATTAGATATTTAAAAAAAACACACACATTTAAAAAATTTAATTAAAAAAATTAAAATACAAATTGTATGTGGTTTTATTTCCTCCAACTCACACGAGTATCGGTAATGCGGGGTCTTTGACAATCCTCTTACTCCTCGGCTAATGCAGAGGTAGTAAAATCCACAGAAATCTTCTTATTATTTAGATTTCTGTGGTAAAACCACATACAATTTGCAAATTATTTTTTTTTAATTAAATTTTTTTAAATGTGTATATTTGAAAAAAAAATTCTATACGCTTGAATACTGATTCTCATAACGCACTTAACGGAAACCACAGGGTTTTTGTTACATGTTATATAAGAAATTAAAAAGCAAGAACTGGGTACAATGTACTTATTAATTTATTAATATCCTCTCGACTGAATTTCCAGTCACGCTGATCAGTCCAAACGAAATCTAGCCGATGGCTAGATTATGTTATTGATTAGATTATATTATTGATAGTGAACGAGCGAGCATACAGTTGAATTCTCTATTCCCTCACTCTCATAATCCGATGGGACGGTAATCTGACACAACCCAAGAGAAATCAGACGAAGGACTTTACGTGTTTCCAATGCACTGGAGTGAAACACTACCAACTTCCTGATTCCAGCCTGCTACTGAGAATTTCTAGACAGTAAATTGATTTGGTCCAACTCAGGATTTGAACTCGAGACCTGTTGATCATCAACAGCATTTACGACTGCTATACCATCGAGGTAGTTAATGTACCCTTGCATAAGATGTGTTAATATTTTCATACAACAAAGTCCCAGAAAATGTGTCGACTTTATCTATCAGAAGGCTTAAAATATTTATTAAGCAAAAATTGTTTAGTAAGGGTTATTATACTACTGAAGGGTACAAGATTGATATAAACCCCTAGGAATGAGGTGATCGCCACCATGCTGTTTCTAAATGTCTTTATATAATAATTGTATAGCTATATTGTAACTTATGCTTTACAAAAGAGAGTCCCGCTGGGTTTCTTGCTGGTTCTTCTCAGGACAGAGGTTTATTTCCGAATCAGTGGTAAAATTAAAAAATGACTTCCAGTAAGAATTACGTATAATCAATATTAAATAAAAATGTGTTATGGTTCGACCACACTGCTCCACGCGCTGCCCATCGCTCTGCTCCTACCGCTGCCGCGATATTGCCCTATCTGTCCACACACTGCTCTACCCTCGTAATTAATCGCGACGCTCCGCACTAGGTAGCTTAGCTTGCGCTTGCAGCACAATGGATAATGAAACTGTTGCAGCGTGCGAGCTATGCATATTTATTATAGCTAATTAAATCATTGTCATAAAAAGAAATAACGTTGTCGTCGTCGAAATAGCTTTTTCTCTGTATATTATTTACTCATAGGGCTGAACGATGATGATAAGTACATTATTTATGATTTTTAAATGACACGTGACGTGCTTGTGTACCGACTGCTCGACTCGGAACTTGGACTGCGTTTGCACGAGTGTTTGGTCAGTCAGCCACTCCTGCTCATATTGCCAGTCATTTGACTCGCGCCCAAAAAACCGACAAAACAGGGAGCGACGGGCATGATGAGGAGCATGACGAGCAGTTTGACGAGTATTGTGGCCACACTACGTCTCTGACTTCTTTCCTCTCTACTTCCCATGCCACTCGACGAGTGCGTGGCTGGGGAATTAGACAGGGTTGCGATTTCCCTGTGGATTTTTAAGGTGATACCAATTTTTGGTATATGATTTCTGACTATATGACCTTGGATTTCATAAAAGGAAAACACGATAACGCGTTTTCTTCTTCTCTAGAAAAAAAATTTTTCTCGATAGAAAAAATTGCAAAGCAGGCTGTAATTAGTTACATTTCTCCAAGACACCATAATATTTTGCTAATAAGTTCATGGAATCATTTTAAGGCATAGTAAATAATCGTATCTAAGTTATCGTAAACCATTTTTTTAATCCACAACAAAGTTTAGTTAAAAATTTAAAAATGTTGTTCGGCGGTTACTACTTAGTTTTTTCCGAGCGCGTGGTCGGTATAACTATCTTACGTAAATTATTAAATTTGCGTTTCAAGAAGTCATTGCATCACTTTCATTTTGACACTCCCTCAGTCGTCCGTGAGGTTCACCGACAAAGGAATAAGCCACGCCCCCAAAATTACGATTCACTTCCAAGATATCCTCTTAACCTGTTTATAGACATGTGTTAAGTTTGAAAATCGAAGAATGTTGATAAAGAATGTATGCCGTCAACTCCGCTTGTACGTTAACGTTTAAATCATATTTATCGGAAGGAGAGTTGAAAGTGATAGTTAAATAAATGAACGTATACTTAATTCAAAGATAGGGGAAAAGAGACGACCGACACAAGTAAGACTAAAGTGATGCTTTATGAAAGAGAAAAAAGTAAAATTTTTGAAATAAGAATAGGTTGGCGAGTTGGCTGAGCGAAGAGATGAGTTTGAGTATTAAGTGGTGGTATAAAAATAAGAATATCCACTACGTCATATCGCCCCGGGAACGTAGATATCATAGGCGATATAGGGAAACTGAAATAGGAGATGGCATCTTTCTATAAATAGCTCAAAATTGTAAGAATACTGCGGTTACTACCTCGTCTGCCAAGCGTGACAACCATGGTTAAATTTCTCTTTCGGGGAATTTATTTGGGGAAGCCTGTGTTCAGTAGAAGGCTTTTATAGGCGGGAGTGGCTGTCACAGACAGATACGGAACGAAGAGTGAATGTACAAGGAGAAAAAGGGGCTCTTTTCTCTGTTATGGGAAGTCGGAATGTGTAAAATAATGCACAGCAGGTTATTTTTCAGAGTAGCCTAGTTTTAAACTTAAAAAATAACGCTTAAACTTATAAATAACGATATACCGTTATAGCAGTTATTGAAAATACGAGTAAATAAGAATTTTATTTTATCTAAAATTATCCCTTTTAATGGGTAATAATAAATTACTGAATGTGATTAATGAGCAACACCACTAAAATAAGTAAAAATAATGCATTAACACGTACTTTTGATTTAAAAGATAAAGAGCAAAGAATGTGTAAGATTTTTCTTATTTAATTTTTCTTCACCATTTGCCCGTATTACTTATTCTGAAACTTCTCGCCAAAGGCCGGTTACTGCAAAATAACTCTGTATAGACATGGTGTGCAGCAATTGTGGATTTTATAGATATGTTGCTGCTAATACGCCCCATTGGGTAAACAAAACTATTCACATTACTGCGAATGTCATTTACGTGATCCTTCCAAGAACAGGAATTATCTAATGATATTTCAATAGATTTAACGAGTCAGATTCCGAGAGGCCAGCTCTTATATATTTTATTATATTTAGTTTCAGTGGCTTCATTCAATAGGTAAGATATTAAAAAATTGTTTTACTTACGTACAAACACAGTGGGAGCGGCGCGGGCGGCGGGAGCTAATGCCGGAAGGGCGGCAAACGCATATTCCTACGTACGTAGAATCCACTAGTCTGTGCACACTGCTTCGCAGGGAGTTTTAGCATAAACGCGTAGTAGCATTATTATGTCTGAAGTTTTAGAAACTAATTCTTTCTATAAGTGGGCTATTGTTTTTTCCGAAAGCAGTTGTTATGACTTAAATAAAGATAGGTTACAAAAAAGGAAATTTTAAGTGCTATATGCAAGCTTAAGAAATTATGAAGATAATTTTTTTGAGTACATGCGAATGTCAATAAATACTTTCGACTACGTATTGGGAAATATGTGATTTGGATCGCCAGAATTCCACAATGGCGGACGTGCAAAACGGCACTTATTAAGTGTTCTGTCGAGAAAGATATGATCGGACTCCACGAGCGGGAAAAGCAAACTTGTTTGCTTCCTCCCGCGTCGCCGGTGCCGCCTGCTTGTCCCGCTACGGATGCCACGCACGCGCGCCACTGCAACTATGTTTTCATCTTTAGGGGTATATATGTTCTGTGGTTTTCATGCATATGAAGCTTCGGGTAAACGACACCCGCTTGTGGATTCCGCCTCCCGCTTCGCTGCACTGTGTTTGTGTGGAGCGGAGCGCGTGTAACACGTTTGCTACTAGCCACTCTATGGACGTTTTCAGTGCGCTATTTATTTCTTACTTTTATGTCTTTTTATTCTCTTTATATTCTCTTTCCCTTAATATAATAGTGGTGGCTTCCGCAAATAGTACACATTTATGATAAATACTAGCTGGATAGTCGTTTACGTATGGTAAGAACAGCAATGGGCCCTAAATATTGCCTTGAGATTTTCCATATTTATTTAAGATAAGCGTATATTGAAATGAGTCTAGTGTTTTACTTTGATTGTTATAGTTTCTTATTTTTAGTGGTGTTCGCATAAATATAAAAGAAACAATAAGATATTTCCACCTTTTGTATTCTATCAGATAAATATTATGATTTTACGTGGTACTTTACATGGTAAAGGCAGGCTGCAGCTGTATTGTGGTTGTGGATGGACGGATGGGTCAGCTTGACCGAGGTAGGAATACGCTCACACAGAATAAAATGGCAGCTTAGTGCTGCTGTGTTTCGTATGGTGAGTGTCGGGAACCGGAGACGCTTTTTACTGGAAACGGGGCCTTCAACCTTAGACTTAGGGGTGGCAACGCATCTGCATTTTGATTCTTAATTGAAGATAAATGTAGAAGTCTCGGCATCCATTTACCAACAGTTTGACTGTGTGCTCTTTTGTCACCATTATTCTATAAAAAAATATTTGTAAGCTGTTCCTCTGTTACAAAAAATAAACGTTAGATGGCTTAAGCACGACAGAATTGTTATGAACGTTCTTAATAAGCAAACTTCACATGTCGGAGCTAACACGCACCGTTTAAAAAAAACCTTTGTACCCATTATAGCCTGCAGCTTGAAAGGCCGTGACTTCGATGAAGGTGTAAAAGCCAAATGGGCAATAGCACTAATATCACAAAAACTAGATGCATTGAGCCCTTAATCATGAGTCTATTTTCGCATGAATTGAGATTCAGAGCACTGGTATTTAAATATTTTATTCAAATTGTATAATTTAAGAAATTTAAATACTCTTATATTATATATAATTTTGTATTATATATGATACTCCTACAAAAATGAAAATGGACGATAACGAATAAGTGTTACCATATAGCTCTATATAAGAAACTCAAACGTACTGAATTAAAAACGAAATGAATTATATTTCGTATTTAATTTAGCTAAAAGTAAAGTATTTCCATGTCGCTCATTACTGTAACAATTTGATATATTGATGAGATGTCAATAAATTTCTTCATTGTTTGTAGAAAATGTATTTAATCACTGAGAACTAAATGTCTGAAACGTCGGCAAATCCAATCAATTCCTGGACGTGGACATAAGTTTTAAGAGGAACAATAAATATTCTGATGGCATTATCACTATTGAATGTTCGTTAAAAGCCGCTCGATGTAATGAGTTCAGCACAGACGACGCTTTTGTGAACACATTTCATTAACATACTGAAAGAGAGTACTGATTGGATTTGGACTCTTGAAATTATGTTGTAATTTTTTTTATAGATTAAGTGTGACAAACGAACACACATTCTTCCCGATGTTAAGCGGATACTATGGCCCATAGATATCCCCATATCCATCCTCTATTAGTAATCGCAATTCAGAATGTGTTGCAACCCCCTAGGACTAAGATGGAATGCCTTGTTTGTAGTAAAAAGGGTCTCCAGTTCTCACCACTCACTATACGAAACACAGAATCATTAAGCTGCTATTTTAAATAGGTATTCTGAAACAGCGCGGCTATTCCCTGGTCGAGCCGACCCAATCATACACATGACTACAACCATAATGTAGGTGCAGCGAGGCTCTACCGCCTATAAGAAATTTGTTGAATGATTTAGGTTCTGTTTTACAGACTTTAAAAAGGAGGAGGTTCTCAATTCGAGTGTATGTAGTTTATTTCTTTTCTATGTCTATTACACGATATCTTCGCAGTTTTTAAACCAATTTTAATTATTCTTTTTTTACTTTAAGGTTATACGTCAAGGGTGATCTGATGTCGATTTGGAAAAAATTATCATTAAGAGAAGCTTACTTTTTGTTAAAAGTTGGGATTATTATACATTTACTTGTATAATAATCCTAACTTTTAACAAACTCTCCGAACTACGTGCCTAATCTTTCTGCGTTCGACACTTTGTGCATGAGATGTTGAAATGTACACTGTGCATACGCGAGCAAGGCACTGTTTTCAGGTAAAAGTTTACATACATAGAAAATAATTACTCATGAAATTGGCTACAAGATACGTTACCTGTTGTTACCTGCAGCCTGTTACAGCGTGTAGTCGCTGGTTCTACTGATAATTAATTTAATCACTCAAATCGAAACCTTTTCTTAATATTCTCGTTGTTCAGTTAAAAGTTAGCTCCATTTACAATTCATACGTTAACTACATCGAACGACTTTTCTTCTTCTGCGTAAAAAAATGT
>DWHP01009720.1:0-10104 GCA_018247895.1 Parnassius honrathi | reverse complement strand
ATTTGGCACATACTATAGAGAAGCTGTTCCAAACAAAAAACGTGCCCTACTCTGTATCCGCGTATGCGCGGGAAACAGTAGAGTCGCGCATGCGCAGTTGATATAAACGCGCGAAAATTGTCGTAATAAACAATAGTTTATTTAGATTGCATTGTTAATCGAGTACTTTTTTAATTTTGTTTATTTTGCATATGTGCTAATTTAATATAAAATTATTATTAGCGCCCCTCCGCACTACACGAATATCGAAGCCACAATAACAGGTGTAAGGATTGCAGTACAGTTCAGTTGAACATAGTGAGTGTTCGGAATACCATATCTAGTGCGTAGTACATATATATCGATGGCTGTGCATGAACTTCCGCTTGGCGGCATAAACGTTTAAGAAGGTAATAACTACCCGTACGGAATCCTAGACCAAAAAGGAGACCTAGTAAATTGTAAAAGTAATGAGGATTTCTGTCGAAAAATTCTCAATAGCAGTCCGGAGTTAAGAACTTTTTTTATAGAATAGAGTGACAAGCTAGCACACAGTCCACCTGACGGTAAGTGTTTAGTAATTCTAAGGCTCATAGACATCTACATTTATCCTCGATTCAGAATCAAAATGCAAATGCGTTGTCACCCGTGAGGACTAAGTTGAAATGCATCGTTTCCAGTAAAAAAGGTCTTCGGTTCTCTACACTCACAATACTAAACACAGCAGCATGGAGCTGCTATTTTACGTTGGTATTCTGTGAGAGCGTAGTCCTACCCCGGTCGAGCCGACCCATTCCTGCTACAACTATAATATATGTAGTTGCAACGTGGCTCTACCACGTAAAAGTTGGCGGAGTGTGCCTCAGAAAGGACGTAAAGCCGTTAACATGCGCTTGATTTCTCTCCGATCGTGTTGGATTACCTTCCCATCGGAATGTGAGAGTAAGGTACAGAGAGTGCAGCCGTGCTTGTCTAGTCTCTTTAGATATTGACTACCACGACCAAAATACGAAGGATATTATTAGTGTTATAAAGTTTTAAGGCGAAAAATTATAGTGTGTGAAACCATTTCTCCTAGAAAATTACAAACATTAATTTCCAATCAGTTGTCTTTATATCTTTATTTGACAGAACAAATCTCACGAAGACCGCACAATAATATGCGTATTGACTGCGTCAGCCTGTTATTACACTGGAGCTATTGCGTCAAGGCTTAGACGAGCTCAGGGAGAGTTTATTGTTCGTGCTGGACAGAGGGAAGTCCTCAAATTACATGTTACACCTCAAGAATACATGGATAAACTCGTGGACCATGCGATAATAAAGATTCAGGCTATGGCATATGTGAAACAGACACGACAGGCTTGGGCTGATGAGGATGACTTCCCACTTCACAAGCCGAGGATGCAAGTGCAGGTACGTTACTTAATATTTTTTTATTTGTAATTTATGTATGTATAATGTATACATATAAGCAAAATTGTAGGGTCTGTCTGTCGTATAAGAATAACTACTGTTTATTTAGTTCGGGGGGTTATTAGTATGCCATTAAGACGTGAATAACCATTTGTAAAATTTTTGCCTGTCTGTCTTTATATCTGTTCGATGTTATTTTCGTAATGAATAAACGGATTTTTTTTTTATAGAATAAGGGTGACAAACGAGCACACAGTCCACCTTATATTTATCCTCGATTAACTTCACTAAAGTGCAATGCAAGGAGTTGTTTCTTTCATTCATTCATTTTTCAGCTGTTTCTTAGCTATATTTTATTCAAAATCTGAAAGGTTTTTCGTGAAATGGAAAAATTAATGAAATAAATGGTCACTCATGATTATTTAGAAAAAAATCTAAATGAGGCCACACTAAAGGATAAGTCATTTCTCTTCATCTCTTTTATAGGTTAGAAGTCAGCCGAGCGTAGGCCAGGAGTGTTCTGTAACATTCAGCTTCCAAAATCCCTTGACTGTCCATCTCACCGACTGCTACTTTACCGTCGAAGGACCTGGTGTGCAGAGACCGCGACAGGTATGTGCTAAAACATTTTGTCGCCGACGAAGGGACGCCTTTTTTTCTCATCAAGTAACAACCAGTGCGTGTTTCCAGTGTGTGTGGATCTGAGTCGTGGTCTTTTATTGCTTGAGGAAACGCAAGGTTACTTAGCAAGCTATGTAAAGGGTTATGCTCGGAGTTTTGTTAATTAATAGATTTCATAATTAGGATATCCACAGTAGAACCGGAGTAACTGTCGTAGCCTTATGGATTAGTAAGCTGAAGTGACAATATGGAGAACCGAAAATCGATGGGTAGACTACCGTATTGGTAAGCGAAGTATACGGCAATCCTACAATAGATGGGGTGACGACATAGTAAGATGTAGAAAGTTGATTGATGCAGTTGCCTCAGGAGCGTGCTAAGAATAAAGTAAAAGTAAAGTTACAGTCTACATACGTCCCACTGCTGGGCACAGGCCTCCACCCATTTCTGAGAGGGTTTTAGGGCAAATTCACCCTGCTGCCCAAATGAATTCGAAATATATTTTTTTCTTATTTCTCAGACATGCAGGTTTCCTCGCGATGTTTTTCTTCACAGCTGAGCACGTGGTAAATCAGCGCTTAAAATTGCAATTAACAATTTCATTGGTGCCGGCGGGGATCGAACCCGGGTTACTCGCGTTTTGTTGTATTTACAGTAAGCGTTAACCATCTGAGCTACCACGGTTCTGTGCAAAAAACATCCACCACTATTGAGAAAGGCCTCTGTTGAGCACTACTTGTGATAGGATATGACGGTGACGAGGTCAGCCCGTAAACGTCCATTGCTTGACATGCGTCTCTCCTTTAGTCAGGACGGTTTGCCTTAATCTTCATGATTGGCGGAAAAATTGACGGTTATAGTACCAGATCGTATGACACCTGCTGACTGCTGTTGTCCGTCCTACCCGTATAATTATTTTATGCTTGGCGTTAACTAGATGGCTATAACATCTATCAACCCATCAAAAACCATTATCTTTATGTCAAATCCCATAGTTGTGTTATACGGCACCCACAAGACGAAATAGTGTGCTCCATTTCCTTAAGCCTGCCTCTAACATATGGAAGAAATTCCTAAGTTTGGAGCATTTAAGAAAATCAACTACGGTCCATTGCCTTGCATTTTAAATAACTTTATCTTGCTTTTGGTGTACGCTATGCTCGGAGTTTCTCTGTATGATAGACTTAGAAATGAGGATATCTGCAGTAGAACCAAAGTAATCGACATAGCCTAACATATAAGTAAGCCGAAGTGGCCAGCCATATTGCGCAAAGAACAGACAACCGATTGGGATGAGTGGCAGCTTCGTACCGGTAAGCTACATACTACAAAGTATGGAGTGCCAAGATGGAACGGCGATCTGGTACAGGAAGTTGATGGATGCAGGTTGCTCATTACCGTGCTTTGTGGCCTCCGTGTTTGTGACATTCCTTTGGGTCACAAGCTATGTTCGGCAGTGGACTTGTGAAAGGCTGTAATGATAATGATGAAGATGATAGTGCTTTTAAAAAAATGAAACGTAAAGATAAAACATTAAAGTAAATTTTGTACAACCGACTTTGATATAATTAAAATTAGAATATCTTCTATGTATTCGAAGTCAATTAAAACCGCATTGTTAATGATAACTCAAAAACTATTAATCACATCTCGATTTGATTTATATAGGACCACACGAGAAGCACACTCTTTTAGATAAAAAATCAACGAAATCTGTTCACCCAAAGAAAAGTTCTGAGGTAACACACATAAACAACATATACAGTTGAATTAAATACCTCCTCCTTTTTGAAATCGGTAAAATATATTGAAAATGACAAAGCTTTTGACTGTTTGAACAGATTCGGTTCCGTGATGTAAAACCGGGCGAGTTGGTGAATTACCAAGACAAGTTCATACCTCGACGCAGCGGTGAACGCCGCATCGTGGCGACATTCTCCTCTCGGCAGATGGACGAGATTTTCGGCTGCACCGTGGTCACCGTGCGCGGCTAGCGAGCCCCCGGGTCCCGAGCGCCGCCGCGCGCTCGCTCGGGGCCAGCACCGCCGCCTCGCGCGCTCCTGCCGCTGCCAGCCCTGCAACTCGACCATTCGTTTATGTCATTTATATTGCCCGAACAACATTTATACGTGCAAGAGGAAGAGGTAGTTATTATAAAATCAATGTGATTTTGTAATCAAAATTTCTATACCAGATCTGCGGCCGCTGAGCGTATACCGACTTAGTTATTTATCGCTAATAACGACGACTACTTGGCTTCTCCAAATGGACTGAGTAAAATAATTTTGTCACTTGCACAAACGATATACAGAAGAAGTATCACTCGAGCACTGTGTGTAACAATTTTTTATCACTTATTTAGTATTGTAAGCATGAAACCGCGGCTTCTCGTGCCATTTACATACTTTTTTATGTTTTTATATTGGTTACTCTTTTTATACGAGAGTATAGACTTAAGGAATCAATCAATTTTATACTTTTTATTAAGTACTTATATTAAGTTTTGTTATTAGTTATACAAAAAAGAGTGATGCACTGTGTTTGTGTGTTTTTGGGATCTCAAAAATAATAAAACAATGCATATGAAAATTTTCTTCGTTTAATTTATCTAATAACCCAAATTATTTCTTTAATATTTAAATTTAACATTTTTGGATGGATATTTTGCATCATAGCATGGTCCGTTAGTCAGCAGGGTAAGCCAGCACTAAGTGTACAATAAATTAGGAGAAAATTTCATAATATTCTTCCTTATAACCCCATAATTATGGTAAAATTTTAAAGGCATGATTATGTTATACGTGGTGGAGCCATGCTGCAGTTATATTAGTAGTATAGTTGTAACACGAATGGGTCGGCTCGACGGGGGATGGACCACGCTCTCCCAGAATACCAGCGTAAAATAGTAGCTTAATGCTGCCGTGTTTCGTATGGCAAATGTAGAGAACTGGAGACCCTTTTTACTGAAAACGAGACATTCTATCTTAGCCCTCACGGGTGGCAACGCATCTGCATTTTGATTCGTAATTGAGGATAAATGTAGATGTCTGTGAGTGACAGCAACAACTTGCCATCAGGTGGACCGTGTGCTCGTTTGTCACCCTATCCTACAAAAATAAAAAACGATTTAGAATTCATTTGTATTACCAAATGCCCGTTGATTTATGTAATGTATTTCCTTAAAAATTTAGGTACTTTAATATACATTTGTCATGATAAGAAACAAGAAACAATTTCAAGAAGCATTCGTATATTAAAATGCGCAGTATTTTATTCTCTAACTAACCGTGCAATGGCGGTGTAAGGATATCCATTAGAATATCCATATCATATAGAGATCATAAAGAGGCAAAAAGTAAAAACAGGAAATGGGTAGCTACAACTTCCTGATAATAACTCAAAGTAATAAAGACTGCGGTTGCCAAAACGCTTGCCTAGCGTGGCAACTATGACAAATATCCCCCCTATTAGGCAATCTATGGGGGAGGCCTATGTTCAGCTGTGAACTTTTGACATGCAGTAACGATGATGACCGTTACGCACTAATAGGAAAATAAATAAAAATATTTTTATTTATTTTTAGTATCTTAAAGAGTTTAATAAAGATATTAATATTTACTTCTTTCTTAAAATAAAATAATGTGCCTTACCTAGTCTGAAGAGCACCAAACCACTCACACATCACACTACGAGGGCGGGAGGTGCTCTTCAAACTAGGTAAGATACATCATTTTATGTTATTCAGCGGATGGTTGCGAAGTAAATATTAATATCTTTATTATAATGGATTTACGCAAAGTAACGCCGGATTCTATTATCTTAAACAGTTTATTAAATTAATGATTTCTGTATTGGTGATTATAGAAAAACAAATATTCATCACCCCATACGAGTCCACAGCGGGACATGTGTTCGTTTTAGGGAGTATTTTCTTTAATAATCACGCTCAGCAGGCGGACTGACGATCGTAGGCACTATATTTCTCGCAGCTTTGGTAATGCTGCCCGTCGCCATCTTTTTGTAAAGCTTTCATTGTTTAACTCGTGACAGTGCCACGCTGCAGCTACATTAGTTGTAGCACGAATGGGTCGGCTCGATCGGGGAACGACCACGCTCCCACAGATTACCAGCGTAAAGTAGCAGCTTAACGTTGCTGTATTTAGTATGGTGAGTGTAGAGAATTGGAGTAACTTTTTACTGGAAACGAGGCATTTTGATTCCTAATCGGGGATAATAGTAGTCTATGGGTCACAGCATCCACTGACCATCAAGTGGGTTGTGTGCGCGTTTGTCACCCTATTTCTATAAAAAAAAAGATAAAAGTAACAAACGAGCTAACAGTCACCGGATGCGTTGTCATCCCTGAGGACTAAGATGGAATGCTTTGTTTCCAACGAAATTTGCCATTGGTTCTCTACACTCACCATACTTAAGGGACGAACAATTAAACCTTTGAGTATTAAACCAATTGAACCAGTTGAATACTCAAATAATTGAACATATAAAAGAAACTCTTATTTTCTATGATATTTTATGTTCTCTTTAGTTTTTTAAATTTTAGACTTAACTCTACAAATTCGTAGATATTCGATTCATATTTCGGGTTAATTTCAGATGCGCTTATTAAGTATATTATACAAGTAATTAGATTTTATAAATTTAACTTTTATATAATAGAAGCGATCTACCCGCCTTCGCACGGGGATTCCAAAACAGCGTCACCTACCGAGTCTAACTATGCCTATAACCTTCGCGGAAGTGCAAGCAATATGTTGACAAAGTTTTATTGCGTATGACAGCGCATAAAATACGAACAAAAAATATTAATTTTTAAACATTACCATACCATTACAGCCCTTCACAAGTCCACTGCTGAACACAGGCCTCCCTCAAGTAATGCCACAAAGCACGGTCCTGAGCCACCTGCATACATCGACTTCCTGCATGTCTTACCAGGTTGTCACTCCATCTAGTGGGGGGTTGCCCTACACTACGCCTACCGGTACGAGGCTGCCACTCGAGAACCTCTCTTCACCATCGGTTATCGGTTCTTCGAGCTATATAGGCGGCCCATTGCCACTTCAGCTTACTAATCTAAGCTTAATAAGGAGTTAAATGCACTGGATGCGATACCCTAATGGACGATGTTTTGTACATGAAGTGTTCGCAACAATTACGCAAGAAGCTTTACCATCTGAAAGGTCTTGCTATCCGGGAAGAAAGTTTTGATACTCTCACTCAGGAGTATAAGGATACGTGGATCTGCCCGGAGTGTGTATGTACTATTCTCAAAAAGACAACACCGGAACACGGGTACGTTGCGATATTATTACGAACAAAACATTTACAAATAGCAATTTCGTAAAAAATGAACGTGGCGGTAATCGTAAAAATACTAAGGAAATAATGGTTTCTTCTTTTGAGAATAAACTTTTTGACGACGTGAGGAGTTAACGTTAACGTAACGTAACATGAACGTAAAACTCGATGTACAAAATAAGGAATATGCACTATTAAAATGTAAACTGATAAATACAGAAAACGAGTTAAACGAAGTACAAACCATATTGAGGGTAGTGCAACAAGAAGCCAGCGAAATAGAAGCATTAGAGACTAAAATTGAAGAACTAATGAGAAAAAATATGGACTTAGAAACCTTATAAAAAGGTATGTAATGCCATCAAATAACCAGCAAATGTTACCTAAATAGCCGTCTGTATCATTTATTGATGCTGTTAAATAAAACAAACCAATGCATATTAGCACGACTGATAAATAAGGGAATGTGGGGCCATGAAACAGGCAAATGTTTTGAGTTGCGAATCCAATATGTCAAGGGATGAAATCATCAAAATCGATAGTGAATACAAAACCGAAGGAAATTTAAAAAACGCAGAAAGTTGGCTGGTTGTTACGAACAATAAAAAAAGTAATATGAAGTAAAGAAAGGGGGAATCTCTTACGTGAATTTAATCCAGGGAATCGAACGGAAAAAATAAACAAATTTAGAAAAATACGTTAAAAGCTTATACGAAGAGGAAATACATGTAAAAATAGAGAAAATAAGGCACAAGACAGAGACAGACTACGCCTCCTTCATTATTGGAGTACCGGAGGGTCATTACGATAAAATATGTAAACCTGAAAGTTGACCCATAAACACTGAATTTTGCGAATGGATTTGGTTTCGGAAATCATACCACAAACAACAACAAACTTAAAAAAATACCAAGGAAGAAAAATGATTGATAGATTTATATTATCTAAATGTAAGAAGACTTAGAACAAAAATTGAAGATTTTCATACTGGCATATCATCGATGAAGGCCGACTTATATGCAACAACGGAAACAGAATGTTATCAACCTACTCAAGACGCAGAGTTAATTCCACCAAGTTTTACTATTCTTCCCTGTGATCAAGCGGATGTCCGTAAGCAGGGAGGCGCGTGTCTTATGGCCACATCACAATTTGAACTACGGTGAGTTGTCGGTCCGAGTGATGTAAGCATAAACGATCACGTGTTTGAATTGGTCTGTGCACCTGTTTACTTAAGAAATCGTTTTTCGTTTTTATTGTGTATGGTTTATATTTCACCATGTAGTAAAGATAATGAGTACATGTTAATGTTCAGAATAATAGAAAATGTTACGGCCCTCAGTTAGCCCGACGGAAGTCGACTGGGCTAGGGCCCATCAGTAACCCAACTCGAAGGGCAACCGGAGGGTTCGGGCCCTAATATCCTATGGATAATTATTATGTAATGGCTATATAAGCAAACACAAGCTTACCGAGTTCCGGAGGTAGGGTCGACCACAAGGTACCGTCAGAGGCAAGCAAATGTTAGGTGTGAGTAGTGTAAGAAGGTGTGTAATGTAACCTGACGTCACCGATGTAATCGGTTAGCAGACCTACATGCGTTGCCCTGCTCCACAAGTTGAAATCACTCCAGTGGGCTTTCACCGTTATCTGAACTCAAGAACTCGATCCCGTCCCGGGTCACAAAGTTTTGGCGTTCCACCTGAGAAGCAAAATTTCTTCGTACGATATCAGAATGCCACCCAAGCAACTTGTCGACGCAAATTAATGGCAGTCGAAGTTAAATTAGTCACCCAAACTCAAGGAAAACCTCTTTGTCGCGTATACGAACAAAATAAGACAACGCAAAAGAGGTAATCTTAATGCGACCTAGCGTAACTTTCCGTCATCTAACTGATACGGCCGTCGCGGACAAATGAATGTTCCAGACTAACTGCACGGCCGCATCCCGCTAAACGTCAAATAAGTTTATCGCCCGAGACAAGCGTTTTTTTCCAGTTCAAGTTGCTACGACTTGGCCTAAACAAACCCCTTTCCCGGGCATAAGGACTTATGTCCGCGAGTAAGTTAGCAATCGGGATAGGGTTGGGACGGCACAATGCAAGACTGAATCTCCAACCAAAACCTCGGCCACTCTAGGCACCCCATCCGGTCCATACGACAACTTAACAATGCACCCACGGCGCCAATACAAAGGCATAGCGTTGGGTTCCTTAACTAACACTAGGTCTCCACCCCGAGGAGGATCCGTCTTGTCAGACCACTTAATGCGCTGCTGCAAGAGATGTAGGTACTCCAGCGACCATCGATGCCTAAAACTCTGAGTCATTTGTGGCAGCAGGTCAAGTCTGCTCAACCGCGAAGAGTTTATTTCCCTGAAGGGGTACCCGGGCATGGCGTTAAGCGGCTGGCCAATCAGGAAGTGGCCCTGCGTTAGAACCTCCAAATCATTCGGATCGGACGTGAGGGGACAGAGAGGCCGGGAGTTGAGTTCCGCCTCAATTTTACAGAACACATTGGCAAGCCCCTCAAATGTCAAAATAGTTTCGCAAATAACGCGACAGAGATGCGTTTTTGAAACCTTAACCACTACCTCAAAAACACTGCCCCAGTGTGGGCAAGCCGGAGGGTCGAATTTCTGCTGGAAGCCATTCTTGGACATCGCAGTACCTAAATAATTCCTGTTGCTGGGCAGAAATTCGACGACCTCTTTCAAATATCTATCCGTGCCCTTATAATTCGTTCCGCAATCAGACCGGATCAGGTCCG
>DWHP01009719.1:0-10104 GCA_018247895.1 Parnassius honrathi | reverse complement strand
CATTAGTAAAGGCAGGCGGTTTAAGTGGCAGTTAAAAACACACAACATTAATTTCCTTAAGGTATTATGTTTTACTTTTAAATGTATAAGCTTTAAATCATCTAGTAAAAGTAATATAAAAATAAGTATGCCGGCTTTAGGGAGAAAAAGATCGGGATTAGGGCTAGACTTGCTGAGATTAGGTAAACTTCGTATCTGAAGATTAAATTCTAAGCCTTATACAACCTTACGTAACGTGATGTAAGAATTTGGATAAAATTAAATGAATTTTGAACTCCTTCACAGCAAAGAAGCAAATCTTGAGAGCGAGAGAGAGAGAGAGAAATAAAAATGACGTAAAAACTCGAAAATGGCTTCACCAATTTATACATTTCTTTGTGTGTATTATAGTGGGTTCCCGGATGGTTTAAAATTTCATTTTTGAGTCCAGAATTCGCCCATGCAAAACCGCGGCGAATCGCTAGATATAATATAAATGAGTACCTACATGGTAGATAATTGATAAAACGTCTAGGATTGACGATTCAGCAGCAGCAGATTAAGTAGTTTTATTTTTAATAATTTTAGCAAATAATTGTTAATCCGTGTTTTAATTATATATTTTACTGTGAAAAAAGTCTCGCTGGGATTTCTTGATGTTTCTTCCCAGGACAGGAGTTTCCTAATCAGAGGTAAAGACATGACTTTCAAAGAGAAATACTTGTAGTCTATTTAAATTATAAAATAATTCCACTCTATTCTATTTTTTATAGGATAGGGTGACAAACAAGCACACCTCATGGTAAGTGGTTGCTGTAGCCCATAGACATCTACGTCTATCCTCGATTACGAATCAAAATGCAGATGCGTTGTCACCCGTGAGGACTAAGACGGAATGCCTCGTTTCCAGTAAAAGGGCCTCCGGTTCTCTGCACTCCTTACGCTAGTATTCTGTGATAACGTGGCCCGTTCGTGCCGACCCATGCGTGCTACAGCTATACTACTAATTCAGATACTGTCTCGTCGGTCTAATGGTTGTAGTAGTGCGAATGCTGATCATGAGGCCCTGGTTTTGAATCCCGGGTCGGGCCCAAAAATCAATCATTGAGTTTTTCCGTCAAGAATACCTCTCAGTAGCTGCCCGGAGTCAGGAAGTTGGCGGTGTCTTAACTCCGCGCCTCGAAAAGCACGTAAAGCCGTTGGTCTTCGCCTGATCTCTCTCTGGTTGTGTCGGTTTACTGTCCCATCCGATTATGAGAGTGAGGGAATAGAGAATACATCTGTGCTTGCGCATACACTTAGGCACTACAATTCCGTCCTGCGCCGATGGCTAGTCTCCATTGAGGTCGCCGTGAAGAAAATTCGGTCTGGACGACATTATCATTATTATTACTATATCACTAATAAAGCTGCAGCACGGCTCTACACTTAATATTATTATGAGCTCTTACCAAAATGATGATGTATCTTATTACGAGACCCATGGGAATTATCCCCTTACTAAGGGGGTAGGGGATTCTCTTACTCAACTACACGCCGTTTTTAGTATTCATAGTTCTTTTACTTATCCTCCTCCTCCAGACATGACCCAGTCATAAGTTACGTCCATTGGTACCCATCACATGGTAGACTAGGGTCCTGAATTTGTTATCACTACTTACTACTTTTACTGTTCGGTTAAATGATAAAGTGATAAGACATTTTGACGTAGAATTAATAGATCTTTTTTTATTTAAAATTAATGTGCATTAAATGCGTCAAAATAGTTTTAGTTTTCAGACCAACCAAAATAATCATAAACAAAGCGCATTTATAAAAATCGTTATCCATTGTTTGTAAACTCACTTAGGTGAGTAAGCAAAACTAAACGGAAACTATTCAAGAATTCGTCTTGATTTTGAAGAAAGCGTGGCAAAAAAGAAAAAAAAATCTTTTTGATTAGCCGTACATAAACCATTACTTCATATTGCCTCCTAAAATGTGTCAAGTGGAATGCATTACATGATAGATTTACTTTACACCACGTTAGGCTGGTGGTTCAGCGCAGAGGCGACAGCCCTCGCATGGGTGCTGCTCGTTATCGCATATATTCTGTGTGATCTGTACCTTGCAGTGAGACATATTACACTATATGTAGAATGTTACTTTGTTCTTTTTAAACTAGAGCATTAAATGTAGGTAATTATAGGCAATCTCCACAGTAGTAACTAAATAACTCACCTACTTTGGATAATTCGGACAGGTTATAATTTTCACTTAGCATCCGGTATAGAAAGCATTGATTAAAAAAACTCGATCCATCATAATCGATTATTCGTCAACGCGGTAACTGGAGATAATTTTAAATTTGGCAGTTGATCTAGATTGATACGGTAGATTTATAAGGTGGAATATTCGGGCCAATGGGCGTTTATTAAAGTAGCATGTATTTTATTACGCAAACATTAATTCTGCTAAATTTATTACACATATTAGAGCAGCTTTTTAAGACAACGTGTGATCTTTTTAACTAGACCGTCTACAAGTTCTATCAACAGGTTGTTTAAAATGGGTGTGACCATTTCTAACAGTTTTACATATGTAGCAAAACATTAATTTTAAAGTAGGCTTGTTCTCTTAGTGAGCTGTTACAGCATCCTGAGCTGCATCAAAATACAGATGTGTTTTCACATCTGAAGACTAAAATGGGTAACTTGAAGAATGTTAAAATTTGTTATGTAAATTTTGTTGATTTTTTTATAGAACAAGAGTGCAAACTAGTACAAAGATCGCCTTATGGTAAGTGGAAGCTGTAGCTCATAGACATCTACATCTACCCTCCGTTGTCACCCCTGAGAAGACAGATGGAATGCCCCGTTTCCAGCTAAAACTGTCCCCGGTTCTCTACACTCACCATACGAAACACAGCAGTATTAAGCTGTTATTTCACGCTGGCTTTCAGTGAGAGCGTGGTCCTTCGAGCCAGTCATCCCTGCTATAACCATAATTTACGAGCAGCTACAGCATGGCTACACCACGTATAATTAATTATGAATTCACATTATTCTGACATGTAAAATTATTGGATCTTAGTAATACAATACTCTACGATATTTTCTTAATGATTAATAAAATAATAATAGTATTGCAAAAATTTTGCGGTGATTAAATTGAATATTAATGATCTCCACCTTCAACTCGGCTGGGCAGCGTTCGGGAAATTACGACACATCTTCTCGTCAGGTATACCTCAAAACCTGAAAACATAATTGTACAACCAGTGCGTGTTGCCAGTACTTGATTTAATAGTGTGCAAATGGAGTTTCGATTTATCTTACTTAAAACCTGTTTGCTTGATTACATTTAAGGAAAATAATAAGTAAAAAGAGTGTTAGATAAATCTGTATTTTGACATGACGCATCACTTGTATTTGTTATTAAAGGCTGAAACAATAGTGGTATACCATAGAATACTATAATACATACATAATAGAACGGGGGAGTGGGCGGAACCCGTGTAGTCACTAAAACGCCACTAACATGTCGATTCACACGTATAAATGTCAACATGAGATGTGTTTTGACGTTACAATAGTTTCCTAACTTCGCATGCAAATTATTGACAAACTGCCAAATTGCACGCTATTTACAAATAAATATGTATTAATATTCGTTGCTCAACACAGCGAATCGGGTTTGTAGTAGTGATTAACTGATAATACGACGTAATTGCTTGTATGTGTGTCTCCCGGCGACGCCTTACCTCGTACAAAATAAAGGTTGACAGCCATTCTATTGTGAATTATAGTATTCTATGAACTAACAACTACGTCCGCTCATGACATAATTATTTGGTTTAGAGTAGTGGTGTTGTTACAAATTTTTCGTCAAATGTATCATGAATAGTGATGTGATGAATTATTGGCCATTTTAGAAGGTGTACCTTTAGATGATTACGACTGAGGACGATCCTCATATAAATTTATAAGAGGTAAGTAAAAACTTCACTACAAAATCCGTGCGTAATTCGAATGGTTGGTAAATAAAGACATGCCGACTTATACACATTTTTAGGAAACGATCAGTGTTTCTGAAAATGGGGCAATCGACGAATCAGTTATTACCCACATCAGACGTCGTCGGCTTTCATGTGATAGATTACTCTATAACGCATAACTTTTATTAACATGGCATAACGTGACGCAGATTTTAAAAATCCGAATGAGTTTCATGACTCTAGTCATAATTATTTCAATTCAATGGGAGTGCCACGACAATCCGTGGTCCACTGTTACTCCAAGGTACATTGTGCATTTGCCTCGTTTTATGCTTTGACAATCACATCTACCAACAAATGGTTTGCCACATCTGATCCTAAAGTCGTCCCCCGGTTGTGATCTCTCTGAGGGGGTAAAACATAAAGTTCATTTTAGCGGTATTGAAAGTTAGATAGTTTGAATTAAGTCAGCCAGCTATTTCAGCCAAACCATCTTCAGCGCCAACTTGCGCGGCAGCCCAGGAGAACCGAGTACGGCTGCGGTGTCATCCGTATAAGTAAAAATTCGCCCGCCATTGCGCCGAATGTTACAAAGATCATTTATCTATAGGAACAGTGTCGGGCCAAGTACGCTGCTTTGTGGGACTCCGAAAACTACGCTTTCTTCCTCGCTAAACAGATCATTAATTTTTACCTGCTGTGTCTGGTTCCATAAGTAACCTTAAAAAAAAGAGATAGTCGTACCTCTTACACCGATTGCTTGGAAGCTAAGGACGGAAGCAGAAGGATAGGGTCGGAAACGATATCAAATGCTTTTTTCTAGAGTGTGGTTTCATCAGCTTAACACGTTGCGTTAAGCTATGTAACTTTAGAAGATATATATTGCAAAGTGTGCGCTGGTGATATGTTTTATAAGGAAAACAATTAAGTTTTATTTCTTTCAATTTTTTATTAGTAATTAATTACTTAAGTAGTTGCAAAAATGTTTTAAAATAAGTATGTTTAATATGGGCAAACCGATTTCTGTAATTGAAGATAAAGTACCTTTAGATAGAAATAAAACGGTTACTATTTGCAATTTTTCTACTTGTTCCTGCTATTATAGACACAGTTTTACTTGTCTTGTTGACTGTAGCTTTGATTTCGACTTCCTTTGTAAAATATGCAAGGTTCCTTTTTTGCAAAATTAATATAGGTACCATAAAGTTTTTTTTTCATGGAAAAAAATATTATAATTTTAAATGCTACAATATAGGTTTTTTTCTTTTTACTGTCTCACCTATTTTCCTATCTCACTAATAAAGTTTAAGTAATTACTAAATTCAAAACAATCAAAACGTCGATATTACTAGTACAGCCCCCAGCTTTATCTGTTGTTTAATTACAACAGATGGACTTGGCGTCAGTGTGAGGACTTTTGTGTTTAACGTGGCGTTGAAAAGGTTAATAGCGTAAAGGCTCAGGTAGTCAGAAGAACTGCTGAATATAGATCTCCCATGGATTATCTCATATGAGGGAAATTTGGCAGAGTTGCCACGCTTGACGAGCGGGTTGGCAACCGCAGTTTTTTTTATTTTTAGTCGTTATTAGGAAGACGCTGCCGCCAATCTCCTGATTTGTTTCCCTCTGTCGCTTCTTACAACACCCACGGGATTATATGGGGGGGGGGGTGTCTGGGGTTGATGTATATGCTCACATCGCCACTACACGGTCACGACGCTGCGATTGAGATGCGTATTTAAAAAAATAGATAAGATAAATGATCTTTTATGGTTATCCAAAATCTAAATAGTGCCATAATAATTGCACCGCCCCTCCCTCCGCTGTGCTTGGGTGGTATCTATTAATGTGGCGTTATTTACATTTCAGTAAAGAACGCCACCCGTGGATTCATATCCATTAGTGGATGCACTCGCGCCGCTCTTACACGTCAACAGAGGAAATAAAACAGGACGTCGGCAACAGAATCTTTCTGACAACACCTCGAAATTATAAAAAACTGCGCTTGCCATCCCGCCTGGCAACCGTGGCTACTGACATGATCCCCCCAAAAACGTGGTAATCTGTAATGGATAATGGATGTGAAATTCCAAGATCAATAATAAGAAGCAGCGTCACAGTTACGAGACTGCTGATATTGCGTAAACTTATGGTAGAGGTTCATGTCAAGCAGTAGACTAATTAAGGATATTTTGTATTCCAGAGTGTTCTCTGGTGATGTCTCTTCAAGAGCGCTGGCTTAAAGCCACCTCCACCGTAAATCCGGCAGTAAGCAGTCTGGTCGAGACCTGCAAGACCCTTATGTCACTTCTTTGGCTGAGAATCGTCAGCGTAGACTCTGCTGGTGAGTTCCGAAAGCTGACTCTGTACAAATATTTTTAGACTCACCTTTCGCCAAACAAAAAAAAATTGTGAAAGATTTTTAATAACTTGCACGCAAAATCGCAAAATAATGACTACTTTCTTCTACAAAAGACAACTAATTATGAATTCATTTCTAGATCCCGGCATCGGAGCCTTATCAGGCGTATCAGTGGATCATCGGGAGATCTGCAAACCGTCCAGCAGGAAATGTCTTTTATACAGAGAACTTAAAATTCTTATACAAAATGCACTGAGCAAGCATCGACAACAATAACCTATATTAACAATTAATGACCCATAATGTACCTTGGAGTACACCTATTAAAACGTCAATCTGTGATTGTTTTTGATTTTAAGTGCAATAATAAAGGTGTTAATGGACTATGTAGCGTCAATGTAATTAATATTGTTATAATATAACGATCTAATAAGCTATGTCGCTAGATTTAAAGTAGAATATGTTGAAGATAGAGCTTCTATCACACTTCCCTTATCAATTTTTCCTATTTTTCAAATACAAAATCTTGTGCCGCTATCAAGCCATATAAAGCCACCCTACAACTGTATCATGCAGATTCCAGCAAAAGCGTGTCGGCTCAACGAAGGAAAGATCGGGATCTTACGTAATATTACTAGACAAAATGCGAGGCTTAGGTTTAGGTTTCTTATAATATCCAAACGTGTAATTATACCCACGACATATTACACATACTTTAATGGTGCTTTAACGTCTAATCAGAAAACAAAACATATTAACTAAAAAGTAATAAACTTAAATATTTTGTTTCGCCCAATCCTCTTGGTTAACGTTACGTTATGTGTGGTTAGGCTTTCTTTTCAATCCAATTAACCGGCTGATTAAGTCATCGAGCTGTGACAGTTATCGTTTTGTTACTCATTTAAAGTAAGATACACGTTAGAAACATATTTTGCGTTTTATTAACCAGTGCTTGGCTACTGTCTCCCCTGATGGTAAGAGCTGATACAGCCGAAGATGGTTAAGCGCGTTTGTAATAATCACTATTTCTTTGAAGACACAATGTAATTAGATGGAAATATAGAAGCAGACATCAAATAGGCATCAAAATTCCGAATAATTTGAGCATATCGTTCAATTTTTAGATGTTACTTTTATAAATCTATACAAATATTATATAGCGGAAGAGTTTTGTTTGTTTGTTTAAACTCGCTAATCTCTGGAACTAATCCCATTTCAAAAATATATTTTTGTATTTTGTAGCCATATTCATAAAATAGGCTATCTAGTATAATACAATTAACTAAAAGCCGAATTAAAACTTATTATAGCTATTAAATATTAAGCAGTTATTTTAAGCGACAAGGGTTTGTATTATAACTTACACTTTCATGAGACGGACATATCAGGAATATGTCCTTCTCATAAAAGTCTAAAAAAAAAAAAAAAAAAAAGATCACAATGCAAACTACTGAAGTCAGGGAACATTTAGCCATTATTAAATATGTGATTTAATAAGTTTTATTGTATATTGAATAATAAAAGGTATGTTATATATTTTGAGTTTTTTATTAAAATAAAACACCTAAACACCCATTACATATTCCCGTCAAATTTCTAGTTAGTTTCTTTGTTGTTTTCGACATACATCTTCTCTATGACGTGGGAAGTCAAGCTAATAATAATAATAATCTTTATTGACATAAAATTCGTTACAATATTTTTTAAGCCTCTGACTCCAGAGCTAGATTAGAAACCTGTGTAACGGGTGTCAGTGATCTCCCTAATACAATAACAGCTAATTATTTTATGTAAATAAAGCAATTTTAAAATCTGTGCATTCGTGTGTGTGCGTGAGTGTATGCGCGCGTGTGCGTGCATGTTTGCGTGTGTGCGTGCGTGTGTGTGTTTACTAGCGGCTGGGTGCGTTCGTTTGCGTGTGTGTGGTTTAAATTAAGGATTAAAACAAATTTTTTTTTGCAAGTTTGTTAATTTGTTTTATACTAATATCGATTCAGTTTGTTTATAATCTAATACTAATAGCCAATGCCTAGTTTTAATTTTCACTTTTCTGCTAGTTAAGAGATGTATATTTGTTAACTTATTAATTTGTTGTATAAATATATAGACTTATAAGTACGTTGCCGTCTAACGGAGGTTGTTCGACATGTTATTGGTAAACATTTTTATAACCCGGTTTTTGTTATAATCAGTGGTATTATAAATGGTAACCATATGCTGTTTAGTAATTAATTTCAAAATATACAGTTGGCCCACAGTTAATACTCGACATTTCTCATTAGTGGGAAATCTATATAGCCTAAAGGTCATGACTTTTAGACGGGATTTTTGTACCCTTTCCAGGCGGATTACAAAGGTCTTACAGGCTCTTCCCCAGACGTTTATACAGTATTCTACTACGGACTGAACTAAGTCATAGTAAGTTGAACGCAAGAGGGGTAAATCAGCAGCGTATCTTAACTTTTTAAACACCCAAATAAGTTTTCTAGTACGTTCAGCTGTAAGATCTACATGTGAGCGCCAGTTAAGTTTGCCGTCCAGTATTACACCAAGATTTTGACGCTATTGGATTTAGTAACTGTAAGACATGAACATGGAAAGGTTTAAAGGGTTAGTACACGAGTGGACTTTAAGATCAAGGTTTACGGATCCAGTGTTTCCCAAGGAAAACTGCATGTATGTAGTTTTAGAAATAAGATTAGGAGGTTAGCACCGAGCCAATGGCCAACTCTATGAAGTCCCAGCTGATCGTTATGTTGAGCCTCGTCCCAAGTCTTACCATAGAAGACTAAAGCTGTATCATCAGCATAGGTAAATATTTTGCCATTTACTAAGAGGTTCCTGACATAAATCATTTATATAGATAAGGAGACTAGGTCCTAGACTACTTCCCTGTGGAACGCCACGTACAATCGGTTCTTCTGGGCTGATATATATACACAGGAAGTCCTTAAAAATCATTAGTGCATTGCCACGAATACCAACGCGTTCTAACTTGCTCATAAGGATAGGAATCGAGACCATGTCGAACGCCTTGGCTAGGTCGAGGAAAATCCCTAAAAATATTTGCATTGTATCAACCTTAGATGTTACAAATTCTGTCAATTGAATTACTGCGTCTTCAGTGGACTTCCCCGACCTAAATCCAAATTGTGAAGAAGTTATAACTTTATTATGTTCAAAAATTTTATAAATATAGTTTAATGATTTTTGCAAGATTTTTGAGACAGACGAGAGTACTGAAATAGGCCTGTAATTGGAAATTTCGTCTCGGGATCCATCCTTACGAACAGGAGTGATCAGCGATTTTTTAAAAACTTTTGGAAAGATTCCTTCGGCATAACACAGCTCAATAAGTTTAGTCAACAGTGGCACTACAAGATGTACCGATAATTTGAGAAGTTGCACAGCTATAGTCCAATCAGAAACAGAAACAGAAACTTTTTTATTCAGTGTAGATTACAAACAATACTTATTGAAAGTCACTTTATTCATTTACCACTGGTTCGCAAAAAAAACCTCTGTCCTTGGAAGAACCAGCAAGAAACCCAGCGGGACTACTTTTTTTTCAAATAATAGATTACAATCATGTTTACAATTAACATTCATTCATTCATCATTCATTACAGTCTTTCACAAGTCTACTGCAGAACATATGCCTCCCCCAAGTAATGCCGCAAAGCACGGTCCTGAGCCACCTGCATCCATCAACTTCCTGCATGTCTTACGAGGTCGTCACTCCATCTAGTGGGGGGTCGCCCTACACTTCGCCTTCCGGTACGAGGCT
>DWHP01009718.1:0-10104 GCA_018247895.1 Parnassius honrathi | reverse complement strand
CCCCTGGACAGCCTTAGCGAGAGACCAGAATGCACGGGTTCCAGAAGGAAGGCGAACTAGTTTCTCGCCAATTCTGCTTATGTGCTCTGACTTTGCCTTGGCAAAGACTCTTTTGAAGGACAGGTCCTTCAAAAGAGTCGGAAGAGGCGGAATCATACTTCTTTTTTAGAGCACTGGTGTTTACATCCTGGGACGTTGATGCATCAGCCCAAGCTTGGTAGCACTCCTGCTTATAGCATGATGCTATTTTACAGGAGTGACTAAACCATGGCTGAGATTTGCCTCCGATGGGCGCCACAGAGGAAGGAATAAAAAGTTCCATACCCTGAAGTACCACATTAGCGGCAGAATCAGCAACAACGTCGGGATCGTCCGGCGAGAAGCAAATTCAGGGGTAGGATGCAAAGAAAGACCGCATCCTAACCCGATCGGCTGACCCATAGTGTCAAACATGGCGGCAGCCTGCAGAATGCAACAGCGATTTTAGCGTGAGTGGCACCACACTCTGGAGAAGACAATGGTCCGAGGAGACTAAAGGGGCGTTGACGGACATCTGATATCCATCCGGATGAGAGGTCAGCAGAAGGTTCTCGGCAGCTAAGATCGTATCGTCGTCCCATTTCTGCGGATTGTCGCACATATCCGAAAACAAATTAATCAGATTATCTTTTTTGTTCGTATACTGTATTAACAATTCGTGACGTATACTTACGTCCAATGAGTTGCGGGGGCATTAGGCAATTTTTTGCTGTAATGTGTATCATAAAAAGACGACCGTTTTGTGCTGTTATTAAAAAAAATTAAATAAAGCTTAAAGAGCTGAAAAAAAAGTGCTGACTTCCCTAATCCTGTTACAAGATTTAAGTAAAACTAATGCCAAAATGTACACTACACCAAATATACATGACTTGGGGACAAACATCTTTAACTTTTGGTTGCACTCCTTTTATGTCACTGGACATGACACTTGCGCCGTCATAGCTTTGCGCAGCTAGTGTTGTGGTGCAGTAATGTTTGTTTAATAATTCCAATATGATACATACCCCAAAAAATGATCATGAATATCGTTTCCACAATAATATCGGAGAATCAGACCCAATAGCTCTTTGTGACTAACATCGGAGGTTTCGTCAATAGTAACTGAAACGAAATTTGACAATTTTACTTCGCACTCGATGTGCGTTTTAATCACATCAGCGACAGAATGAGTAAAGTCATTTTGGATTGTACCAGATAAATAACTCGGCCGTTTGTCGCTTTGTTGATATTGCATATGCTTTTCCAACACGAGATCGTACTTCGAAAGAAGCGATATAAGTTCTAAAAAATTGCCTCTATTTAATGAAGTTTTCGACTCATCGTGACCTCTGAAAGGAAGTTCTTGTTGCATTAAATGGCAAATAATATCGAATAATCGTTGTTATGATCAACACGCATGTTGTGTTTTGTAATTTCCTCGGATAACTGGCGCGACCATAGAATACTATAATACACAATAGAATGGCTGTCAACCTTATTTTGTACGAGCGTTGGCGTCGCCGGGAGCACACACAAGCAATTACGTCGTATTATCACTATTTCAAACCTGATAACGCTGTGTTGACAGACTGAGTAAATTCAAACATTTTAGACTTTCGATCAATGTTCAAGATAATCATTAAAAGAATCGTTCAAATTTTAATACATATTTATTTGTAAATAGTGTGCAATTTGGCATTTTCTAAATAATTTACATGAGGAATTTGGAAACGATTGTAACGTCAAAACATATCTCGTAATGACGGTTACACGTGAGAATTGACATGTTAGCGACATTTTAGTGCCTACACGGGCTCCGCCTACTCCCCTTTTCTATGTATTATAGTATTCTATGGGCGCGACAAAGATGTTTCGATGCGATCTTTTCCAAAATTACTAAACGAAATTACCGCATTCACGTGTTTTTGAGAATTCATATGCCTTTTAATGGCTCCAAATATTTAAATCATCATATCCAGTGGTATTCCAAGCCGTTTTGTCGTTGGAAAAGTATATGCAACACCAGCAGTACAACTTATCGGTAGATGTGAGTAGCCAGCAATCTAATGAGTTTTGTAAACAGATCTATTAAATTGCCGTTTGTGGGTTTTACTCGACTGAGAAATGCACAGATCAGGCGCTGGTTTCGGTGAGGATATGAACTGTTTTTTCTCAACAAAGTTTGAAGATTTTACCTTTAATACACTTCAATTCATCACAACACTCTTTCCCTCCATTTTCATTAAAAGTCTTTAATAAAGCATAAATTTTCAATACGATTTATTTTATATAATACATTCGCTCAAGCTGAACACATAATGTAAGCATTGAAATATGACGTAAACTTGCAAACGTGTCGTCGGCCTCGCCCGCGCGCCTGCGCTCTCGATTAACTTCATACCTAACATGACCATACGTTCTACTTTAGGCGCGATGTTCCCGATTTAAAGGTTTATGTCCCACTATCCCCAAAATACGTCAAAATGTCCCGCTTTGACAAACATAAGCGTAGCATCATGCAAACTCTGTCACCCGTGCCATCATTATGATACCGCGCGTACCAGGTTTGCCAGCATGGCTTGACTAGTTATGTGATTATTCTGAAAGTATAGCTTTTAAACTTAAAATTACGAAGTGACAATTTTTAATTAATCTATAAATGAATATCAAATAAAAATATATTTAAATGAATATAATGGGAAATAAATTATCAAATAACATAAGTTATTTCCAATTAGTATTTACTTCATCGTCCACGCGTACGAGAGAGACAACCAACCGCTCAATTCAACTCTCCTTATATGTATGACAGCAGTACCACATGAGTAAAGATACCGATGCAGTATCCCTAAGGCTACGAGGTCATGACCTGCGTCGAACAGAGCGCGCGGGAAATATGAAATAGTTTGATACAGTTTACGAGTTATTTTATTACTTGATTTTATTGATTGATTCAGTTTGATAAGGCAAGCTGGACTTCTAGGCTTCTATTGAGGCTTCGCCACTGCCTATGACATCCGTTTCTTTCCATGTGTCCGGGAAGGAGCAGCTGGAGAGAAGAGCGTCGAAAATGCCTACTAGGAGGCAGACAAGTGCCGCTGAGAAGGGTTTCTGCACCCTGTTGCTAATGCCGCCGAGGTCGGGTGCTGATTTATTTTTAAAGTTTTTGATAGTTTCTGTGACTTCGTCAACATTCACAGGATCTACGGGAGCTGCTCAGATAATTTTTCTAGAGTTATTCTATGTGTATATACCGCAATATTTCAAAACTTTGATATCGTGATTTAGACTTCGGTATAAATAATAAATGTCAGCAGTGACGCCGTATTGTGAATACAATGTGTAAATTAGAATGATGTAAGAATCTGAATAGTGAATACTGCGCACCATTTTTTTTGAGAGAGACCATAGATAACGCGTCAACCCAATGCAGGGTCTTGTGTAGCCAGGTTAATAATTAAATATTATTACGTTAGGTCATATTAGGTATACACAACAAAACTTGAAACTTGGAAAAAAGCTTGTACAACGAGTGTGGGCCGTATGTAAGATCATTATAATGTACTGAATTTGAATAAATTGGTCGTTCTAATAAGGAAAGAACTATTCGATTACCTTAATATTCTAACATCTAAAAGAAATTGCAAGTGAATATTTTATTCAAGGTCGTTACGAAAAACTAACAACATGACTTTCGCCATTCCAAAATTAAATGACATTCTTAATAATAGTTTAGATTACAGCAGTCAAGAAGAGATTCCATAACCGATAATATATTGCTGACAGTTTGATAATGGGATATTTTCAGTATATGATTTTATCTTTATCTCCCATATGCAAAGATTTTTTTCAGAAAAACGATCACAATATGGTGACGAATGTGTTTTATTATCTACTGGTGATAAAATTGTTTTATGTATTTAAACTAAATGAAGGGCATATAAAGGGGCGGAGTGTTCGAAATGCATGATAAACACAAGCTCTTGTGTATCACAGTGTCGGTCCGCGGCCTCCATACCTCAGCCGCTAATCTGACCTATGGTTAGTGTAGGGCAGCGGTGCATTGTCATACACACACTTCTCTCTCCCCGCGCCCCACCACCACGGAATTAACGGTGCGGCGCCGTCAGAATCGCGGAAGATATGGTAAGTGGCGCATCGTCGTACCTACACTGCTCTTCCACCGCGACTACCTCTTGGATGTGGCGGTAGGGGGAGAAGACACCCCTCAAGCCGCAGTTCACCAAAACACATCCTAAGTGAGTTAACCAAGTTTACTCTGAGTGGCCACCTTAGGTTGGCCACGTGTGTTTCTCTTAGATTACTTCTGGTATCAAGCCATGGCTACTAAGCTTCCCCGCTCACGACAAGGTGGAAACCCGTTCGGGGAGGGGTCAACTAAGGTCTTATATTCACGATCGCTCTAAATAGACCGCTTACTATTAGGTATTTTATACATGGTAGAGTCAGCTGCAGCTATATTATGGTAGTAGCACGAATGGGTCACCTCGATTGGGGTAGGACCTCGCTCTCACAGAATACCAGCGTAAAGTAGCAGTTTAATACTGCTGTATTTCGTATGGTGAGTGTAGAGGACCAGATACCCTTTTTACTGGAACCAAGGTATTCCATCTTAGCCCCCAGGGGTGACAACACATCTGTATTTTGATTCTCAATTGAAGATAATTGCCTTGGGACCCAAAATCTACTTACTATCAAGTGAGCTGTGTGCTCGTTTGTCATCCAATTGTACATAAAAAGTTAGATTGTGTTCTCGTTCTTTACCCTTACTTCCATGAAAAATGTGTCAAACTAGATTATAGCAATGAGAACGCAAATGAATAATTATTGAGGTTATCACAACACGTTATCCGTTTTCTTTATTCATACTAACAAAACATTAACAAAATAATGTCTCATTGTTTATTTGTAAGGAGAAACTGAAAATTCATAAGAGATTGTTGCGGCGGCATGGCACCTAAATTTAAATTATTTAATTTTATTTTAAATTAATAAGAAGGAAAAAAATCTTAGAATTTATTGGATTATATACTTTAACTCAAACACTACGTATTAAGTATATCTTAAAGTCTTGCAGTGAAATGCTCGGGTTTGGACTTAGTTTTTAATTACAGATCCCAAGCAGGTGGTAGTACCCAGTTACCTTCTGTATTGAAATTGGAATGTTTTTTAATTTCAATAGCGTCACGAGTCATTCTTGGTTCGAAATCGATGTTCTAATAGCGGGGGCCGTCTAGAATATGGTTACAGGATGCAGACTTCTGATGTGAAATTCCAACACTCCGGGCAGTCTGCTGTATGCTGCGGCTGAGAAATATGGCTCTCACTAAATGCAGTCACGATGGTAAGATGCAGGAAGCAGTTGAATGTAGGTGGCTCAGTCCAAGTTCAACAGTGCGCTTGTGATGGGCTGTAATGATGATTCACCTTATGATGTCATCAAGATACAGGGTATATCGGCTTCATGAACAGTGAAAATACCATAGTAAAAGAAAATATTGGCAATTTTTTTCCGGTCTAAATCGATCGGTTGAAATAAAAAATTAATAAAAATAATATTGGAACAAATACGTGTTAATCCCATATTCAATGACGATGCAATTTCATCAAGTGACAACAAGTGAACAGAAATTTTTATTTGTTCCATAGTAAGTACAATCGCAAGTTGGAATTATAAATAAGCTTCGACAATTATGTACGTCAATATTCTGGAACAATTAAACACCGTATGCAAAGTTACTCGTAGAGATAAATTATTTCACGTCTCGTGTCTTTGAATAAGATAAATGTTCAAAACCAATATTATTATATGGATTAAATCTAACGTCAGTTTAAGAAATAGGCAACCTGCCTAGGAAATTGCCTGTGTCATAAATGATAATTCGAAATTAAAATTGAAACTGTTTTTATTTCGTACTGCTTATAAAACTAGCGGTTTTTTAATTTCCGTTTTATTTTGCCCTTCGAACCGTTGTCGACGGTGCAAGCTCCAATTACAAGCCTATTAATACTGGTGTTTCACAAAGCTGCGTGCTATCACCAACGCTGTTTCCTCTGCATTTTAATGATAATGTGTTACAAACCGGTAACATTCATTGCTATGCGGATGACAGCACTGGTGATGCTCTATACACCGGCCGTGTCAATATTTCTCGGGAAAACGTCAGCGAATACCGGGACAAACTTGAGTCTGAAGTCGAGTCTTTGCTGAACAAAGTCTCGGATTGGGGACGACTAAATCTAGTCCAGTTTAATCCTCAGAAGACACAAGTTTACGCGTTTACCGCCAAAAAGAACCCTTTTGTCGTATCCCTTCAGTTTCAAGACACTCCCATTGTTGCCTCAGCTTGTATCGGAATTTTCGATGTCGACATATCAAGTGACGTGCAGTTCCGTTGTCACTTAAAAGAGAAAGCGAAATTGGCCTCTAAAAAGCTTGGCGTGCTCAGCAGAGCGGGATAGTGTTTCATGCCGGCATACCATTTGCAATTTTACAAGGCGCAGGTTCGCAGCCGTCAAATTTCATGAACGCACATCGTGGCACAATTCCCGATACCATCCACACCATCTGGAAGCCCGGCGGTCTAGCATTGTACGTTTCACTAGGAGTATTCTTCCGCGTGCGTCCTCTCTGTGAAATAGTTTACCACCGGCAATTTTTCCGGACCGATACGACTTATGGATCTTCAAGAAAAGAGCCATCCCATCTAAAAGGCAGGCAACGCACCTGCGATTCCCCTGTGTGGTGTTGCAGTTGTTCATGGATGACGGTATTCACCTAACATCAGGTGAGTCGTATGCTCGTTTAATAAAAATCTCTCCTATATAAAAAAGACACTTAAATTTTATTTATATGTTTAGATTAAGAATGAAAACGACGGATCGTTGTCTTTGTTTTGATTTTATTATATTATAACGTCACCAACAATTTCTTCATAAAGCGTCGCCTTACCACATTTTAGAAATGGACATTCGGGTCTAAGACATGAGACTTTCGAATTACAATATGTTATATCACGGATTTGTAATACATACGTTTATTTATCTAGACTATTCCTATTTACAGTGTTGGGGAGTGCAGACATCGATTTAAATCACTAGATTACAATATCAGTTGAATAGACTTTGGACATTACATAAAATATATACGTTTATTTAAACCAACATTATTTTAAAAATGCGAAAATGTGCCAATCTCATACAGCGCGTCCAGAATGCCTGTGTTAGATATTGTTATGACGTACCGCCACGTACACATGTCACAACGTTTGTAAACGATGCTAATATTTTAAAAATGAAATATCTTAGACAACTTCACTTTGATAGAAAAGTGCGCGAGTGTGAAAATTTCGCTCATCGCGTCGCCGATCAGAAAGGGCAGAACCACGGCTGCCGGGCCAACTACATATTTTTAGTTGTGTATGTACAAAGAACGTTACGTAGGATAAGTATTTTCATTTAATGTGATAACCTCATCGCCACTTCGTATACACAAAAAAAACGAAATGACAAACTAAATTTACAAATATGAAATTTAAAAAATGAAATGACTAAATAATTACAGTCCACTTAATGGCAAGTTGCTACTGTAGTCCATGGATATCCGCAGCCAGCTTCAAACACGGAAGGCTACAGGTGCGTTGTTACCTATAAGAACTAAGATAGAAAGCCTTTCATTATTTGGCGGCAGAGATAGGTATGAGGGTGATGCCTACCCTCCTCCTGCCTGGGAGAGGGATTCCTAGACAAATGGAAAGAAAGAAAGAAAATGTTTATTCCGCCACATTGGCACAACGCCATGTTGTACATAGTTGTGGTAGTTCGAGCAGAGGTCCATATCAATAAATAACAAATAAATTCCAACGGTAAGTAAAACACATAAAACAAATAAACAGAGAAAAAAAATATAAAAATAAAAAAATACCCGGTTACACATAAACTGTGTTCTAAAATAACTAATCTTAAAATCAATAATGGAAGAACAGCGATGGAACCAAAATACTACGATATAATCAAAACAATAACAGGTAGTTAAAAAAAGATGAAACACAAATAATAATAAAAATGAGAAGTAAAACTCCAAGTTTGGTGTATTTTATTAAATCCTAACATGCTATGCCTATTACAGAGTCTGCATAGTTTAATTTTGAAAGAACTAATGTTTCACAGAAATTAGTACAGAGATCGGATCCTCTTATTCTATACAAATAGAGAGTCCTACCATCTTGTAACTTTATAAGAATAAAATTAATAAGTGGCCGAAAAACTCGGTAATTTAGAGGTAACTGGGAGAATTGAAAGTAAAAATGAGATTTAAAGGAAAAAAAAGCACGTTGTATATTTTTTATTCTTCGCCATCACGTGAAAGTTTTGGGCATTCGATACCCACGAACACGTCTACTTATAGGTGACGATGCAGAAAGCCCTGATTGCAACTTCAAACCAAAAATCTTAGATCCCGTCATAGTAAGTTTCATCAAAATCCGTTCAGCCCTTTTCGCATGAAAAGGTTACAGATTACGCTCCCGATCCTACCCCGCAGCAACCATGCATTATCCGAGGTAAGCCATAGCCTGTCACCCTTCAGCCCTCAACTATCTTATTATATATGTCGATCCGTTGCCCGTTACTCGTTGCTGTTTGAAAGAAGGACAAACCAACGAGCACATTTTCGCATTTTTAAAATAATGTTGGTTTAAATAAACATATATATTATGTAATGTCCAAAGTCTATTCAACTGATATTGTAATCTAGTGATTTAAATCGATGTATGCACTCCCCAACACTGTAAATAGGAATAATCTAGATAAATAAACGTATGTATTACAAATCCGTGATATAAACTATTGTAATTCGAAAGTCTCATGTCTTAGACCCGAATGTCCATTTCTAAAATGTGGTAAGGCAACACTTTATGAAGAAATTGTTGGTGACGTTATAATATAATAATATCAAAACAAAGATAACGATCCGTCGTTTTCGTTCTTAATCTAAACATATAAATAAAATTTAAGTGTCTTTTTTATATAGGAGAGATTTTTATTAAACGAGCGTACAGCTCATCTGATGGTAAGTGAATACCGTCACCCATGAACAACTGCACTATCACACAGGGGAATTGCAGGTGCGTTGCCTGCCTTTTACGTAGGAGTAAGCTGTTTTCTTGAAGGTCCATAAGCCGTAACGGTCCGGAAAAATTGCCGGTGGTAAATTATTTCACAGAGCGAACGTACGCGAAAGAAAACTCCTAGTAAAACGTACAATGCTAGACCGCCAGGCTTCCAGATGGTGTGGATGGTATCGGGAATTGTGCCACGATGTGCGTTCATGAAATTTGACGGCTGGGATTAATCCGAACAATTCCTCAGAACACTCTCCCGTCTTAGAAGGGAAAGAAAATGCAAAGGGATGCAACATGTCTTCGCAGCGCCAGTGAATCAAGCCAATCGGAAATCACCGAGTGATTTCCCGATTTCAACGTCGACGATTTGGGCCACTCTGCGCTGGATGCAGTCAAGTGGAAGAAGCTAGCACTGGGTAGCCCCAGCCCAGGGATAGGAACAGTAGTCCATGTGAGGCCGAACCTGCGCCTTGTAAAGTTGCAAATGGTGTGCCGGCGTGAAACACTATCCCGCTCTGCTGAGCATGCCAAGCTTTTTAGAGGCCAATTTCGCTTTCTTTTTCAAGTGACAACGAAACTGCACGTCACTTGATATGTCGACATCGAGGATTCCGATACTAGCTGAGGCAACAATGGGAGTATCTTGAAACTGATGGGATACGACAAAAGGGTTCTTTTTAGCGGTAAACGCGTAAACTAGTGTCTTCTGAGGATTAAACTGGACTAGATTTAGTCGTCCCCAATCCGAGACTTTGTTCAGCAAAGACTCGATTTTAGACAGAAGTTTGTCTCAGTACTCGCCGACGTTTTCCCGAGAAATATTGGCACGGCCGGAGTATAGAGCATCACCAGTGATGTCATCCGCATAGCAATGAATATTACCGGTTTGTAACGTACTGTCATTGATATGCAGAAGAAACAGTGTTGGTTATATATATATATA
>DWHP01009717.1:0-10105 GCA_018247895.1 Parnassius honrathi | reverse complement strand
AAATCTAGCTCTCCCCTAAAACTATATGTCTTTGTTAATGGTTTTCATCTTGTTCGTCCAGATATTTAACGAACTTCAACTTCACGTCAACTATTTAACTTGACATTGGAAAAATGTCATTCTTAACTGGACATACAAAGTTGCTCATATGAATTATATATATATGTGGTTAGTATGGATACAATAGGTACATTTTTTGCAACATATAATAGATATAATTTAATGTAATAGAATATTAATAGAATTGTAATACAATGTTATAACAGAAATATAGAAAAGTGATAGCGATACTCAAGGTTTCTAATCGCATGAATCAAAAAGTAACAGAAATTTTTATTTCAAGTATTTAAGGAAGGAACATTTCTTATAAACGTAATAAGTTATTCTGATTCAATCAAATATCCGGTTACACAGTTAGCGAATTTCGTTATTGATAAGACAGTCCGGCTTAGAAGAATTATTTATAATCCTATTAATTTTATCATAATTAAAAATCTATTTAAAACGTTAAGCTTTACATAATTATATTCACTCTTAATTTTATAAAAGCACGTAGTAGTTGGAAAGATAGACGTTTACAAATCATTGCTCTCCTTTACTGTTTGCGTCACAGAAATCGGAATAATAAGGCACTTAGATTTCTGTGGAGTGCATAAAGAACAACGAAACCGTTTAATTCTAATTGGTATTGGCGTATTGACAACAATGTCAAGACTTAAATAGTGTCACGTTGTCGAAAGGTGAAGAGGGAAGCATAATTAAACTGGAGTACTTATTCAATTGAATAAAACTAATTTTACGGATTGTAAAATCGGACGGCGGGAGCATTAGTTTTATTCAATGTCTGCTATTTGCGTAAATATAAAAAACGTACTTGCGATTTAAAGGAAAGGGTAACAATAAAGCGCACACAGCATAGGTTTGCTGTGCGCGCTTCATTGTTACCCTTAACATTATTCGTTGCTGATTCGGCAATGGACTCAATAAACTCTACATATAGTTGAAGTTCGAGAAATTTCCAAATAAAGATACAATAAAAACACATTGTAGAAAGTATAGGCTAACGTGAGCAGGTTCTTAAATTACCCGTCCGTATTTTGGTGCCGTTGAATCTCGCAATGTCAACATCGCGTGATTTGGAAGCTGCCTGCTGCGAAAGACATTCACAATGCAATGATTTCCTCTATCGTAATTTTTTTTTCAAACTATATTTGATACCTTGGCAACTGTCTGGTAGTCAGCGTTTGCATAGATGAAAATATAATAAATCATACATCCATTACAGCCTATAAAAATTCACTGCTAAACATAGGCGTCCCCCGCAGATTATCTCATAGGGGGGATTTTTCCGTAGTCGACACGCTTGGCGAGCGGGTTGTCAACCGCAGTTTTTTTATTTTAAGTTGTTGTCAGGAAGATACTCCTGTCCATCACTTGTTTCCTTCGTCACCTCTTACGGCCCCCACGGGACGATATGAAGGAGTGGATATTATTGCACCGCCACTGCACGGTCATGTTATACGGTAATTCAAAACAGTTGGTAACTGGCCGTGTAAGCTCACTTATCTTCTAGTGCATGCTAGTACCTACATTGTCAATTCCGGGATTTGGCATTATTCCAGTTCTAAAACAGAGGCGGAGCTAGTGAAATATCTTCAATAAGAGCATCATATGAAATCATAAAAATCGACATCAAATCAAGAGATGTTTCAAACTGCTCTGTTTCTCTTTTCACTGAATTATAATGAATGAAAGAGACAGTATAGACAAACGTATTACCTAAATAAGCTGTAATGAGCAAATGTAAGTATGGCCGTCAATTGTTAAATAGACATAGATTTGTTTATTGCATATACTAAGTACGTCACCTCTGTAGAATAAGTTGGAATGTCTCACAGCCTACTGCATACTAGTTCTGTATACCCTTCAGACTACCTACAGACTTCAGGGTGAAAAATGAGTTCTGCCACCTAGTGACCGTCATCTGAATTTCGTTATAGTAGCAGACGTTCGTGTAAAATTTATGATTAGTGAAAATTTATAAACACAAAGCATTCCTAATTCAGCCGTCGTCGTCATCGCCGTCGTAGTCGTCTTATAATATACGGTCATAAAACAGCTTTTCGTAGATATCAGGGATAAAAAAGCCGTTGCAGTCCGGTCCGGTCGAATTACCGTCCCGTCCGGACGGTACTCCGACACGACCGGGGAGACCGACGACACGGAGCTGAAACATCGCCAACTTTCTGACTCCGGGCTACTACTAAGAATTCCTTGACAGAAAGACCCGGGATTCAAACCGTGACGATTCGATTAACAGCACACAGATAGCAAACAATGGAAGGAAAATATTACTTGCTCGTCTATTTGTATTTCAGTATATTACTTAGAGAATTGTTTATCATTCGAGTTATTTCGGCTGTTGTATTACAAATAGAATATATTAAATGTTTGCGTTTACTAGTATTAGGCACGTCAACACTACATTTCTTTTAATATGCTCCACTGATAACAGAACGGAAACGGAAACGGTGAATTTGACGAAATTAATGCTCTAGTTTTAAAATACAGATATGTGGATTAAAAGTTAAGGCATAAACTCTATGGAGTCTGTTTAAAATGGATACTTTTGCTCGTTACATTGAGGTTTTTAAGCTTCGTGACGATATATAACAATCGATTCTGCTACTAAAACATTTTGATTTGTTATATTCAGCCATACCGTATATAACGCAACCTGAGCACAAGCTATGTTTTATTTCTGACAGGTTATTGTTGCGAAAAGAGACTTCCAGGTTACTGTAGTAAATGAAATAAAATGAAAAATAGTCTTTTTAATTCTTTTTAATGTTTTCCGTTATTTTCCACTTCAGTGCCGAAGCAATTTTGAATATAACAAAATTATGAAATTTTGGTTTCACTATAAATTTTAATAAAAAATAATGTGCAAAACTACCAATAAATTCCTTTTTTTTGTTATAGCAACGCTTCATTTATATTTGATACAATCTAACATTGGGATTGAAATTTTATAAAGTGGTAGAGCCATGCTGCAACTATATTATGGTTGTAGCACGAATGGGTCGGCTCGACCGGGTTAGGATCACGCTCTAACGGAATACCAGTAACAGTTTGATGCTGCTGTGTTTCGTATTGTGAGAGGATGAGAAATGACCCTTTCTACTGGAAACGAGGCATTCCATCTTAGTCTTCAAGGGTGACAACGCATTTGCGTATTAACTCTTAATCGAGGATAAATGTTGAAATAAAATAAATGGTGAACGATATCTACGGGTCACAGCATCCACTTACTATCGGGTAGACTGTGTGCTCGTTTGTCCCCTTATTCTATAAAAGAAAGGAAATGTTACACGTAGTACTCATATTTATTCTGTGATATTACACTTGCCATTATACTACATGACCTGTATACACAGTGTTTATTCCGGCTTATAGAAATATAATAAGTTCGACTCATTTTGTTAAGCCATAATTCAAAGTTATATAGTATACAGTTATTCTAAATGTATTACTAGTTACGCCTAAAGGAATAGGCAAAGACTACGGAGGTGCTTGTGACTCGATCCTTACACACCTCTCTCGCTTTTTTCGCATCTATATATGACAACGTACACATACTGGTCGGTCGAGGTTATCCTTAATATGGCCTATCTTCAATATATAGTATACGTTGCGGACTCAATTCTCTTGCATAAAACTGCTATATGGCATAAATATCCAATAATTTATATCACCGTATGCTGACTCCCCAGATGTGGGATTATTGAGCTCCGGCTATTCGCTATCTGTTGGCATCCGCGAAGTTTTCTTTGTTTCAAAACGGTTTCCTAATCGGCTTTGTGGAAAACTGCAATGTTCTGGGTCTGGGTGTTTTTTCTTGTGCAAATTGTGTATGAAAACTGCTTCCACGATACGGGCGGAAACTCTTGTGTCATTAAAAAAAGTTGTTTTATACGCAAAGTTTGGTGACTTGGTAAGTCGTGATTTCCTCTGTTTCCCGGATTTAAATTCTCCCATTGGCATTTGCTTGACCATTTCTTTAACTACGGGAGTGAGAATGCATATGGCGCTAATACTAATGACAATAAAGTGGATTAACAACATTAATGACACATTTATATTACTTTTCGCATTGTGTTATATTTTTGTCTGAATACTCGATTCGTTACTCCGTTTTATATTAAATATCGTGAAGGCAGGTACTAATAACAGAAGATTTTGTTGTTTGCGTTTTGATTTACGCAAATCCTGAGATTTATAGAACAGGTCCACGCGTCCCGCGACGCGATGACATAAATAAACTTGCGGAATACGACCGAACACGTCCCAGCACGCGTGAATCACTAAACATGTCACGCATGGGATTAATTTGATACATGCCTGTAGTGATTTATTCGAATAACAATCCTTTTGTATTACGAACGCAATTCCAGTGTAGTTTAAAGTTAAAACTAATGAAAGTTTTACTGTAAGGTCTTATACGGTATGGTGCATCGCTATATGGCAACATGCGGTGAAGCGAGATGCAACGACACGCTAGTATTACAGCTATAATTTGCCGGCGTCTGTCTTTCCATCCAATTATATACTGGGTGGCCGGCTTCAAGGCGAAAGTGAGAAACATTTAAAAGTTTCCGAGAAAGCGCTGAACATACATAAAAAAGCATAACGCGTCGTATAATGTAAACTTTTCGCTTATGAACTCTGTTAATAAATATGTGGTGCTTCTTGGTAACTTTAATAAATGCACAAAAATGCGATATATCCTAGGAGAGGATCAGATGCAGTAATGGATGGATATAGTGCCCCATAATAGTTTTTATTAACGCTAGTATTTTTCAAAATAGAATAATAGAATAAAAGAATTTCGACTTTGATGCAGACGTTGCTTCGGACTGAAATGAAAAGCCCATTTCTTACTTCATATTTGTTCTTAATAGCATTGTGTTTAAAAACCATTTTTTTGGCCTCACGTCTTTAAACATCCACAAACATAAACACCCACGTCTTTCACCCCAAGGGTTAGCAAAGATTAAAGACTTCCATTTGGCACGATCCTGACGCACCTTACTCGTCTCTTTTACATATATATACCGACGCATCCATTCTCATCGGTTGAGGGTACTTTTAATCTGACCCATTTTAAATATCTACTTTCAATAAATAAAATAAATTGGTATTGCGATATTTGTTTTAACAACTAATGCAAGTTTCTCCTTCATGATATTAAGTGGTTGATATTGAGTTATTACTTACCTACCTAGTCTTTTTTTAAGTACGGTGGCATTTCAATTTGGCTTTATTACATTTTATGCATAGTGGATCCTTTCATTCCTTTAATAAATAGGTAGTGCATTCCATAGAATTAAGTTTTTTTGTTTTATATTGTATCTGATTTGTTTTATGTACTAACTTTTCTTATTGAAAATACGTTAGTAAGTAGTTCTTATTACAGTATTATAAAGTAAAATCCGCTGGAGTTTTTTTTTTCGTACACTAACAACGTCATCTTGTCCATTATTAATAAGATTTTTGTAGATTTAAAGGTTATTTAAGCCATACCGTCCACCAGATGGTAAGTAGTTATTGTGACTCATAAGCAACTACAATCTATCCTCGTTTTAAGAACCATTCTGTAGATTAGATGTACCGTCACACACGAGGACTAAAACAGAATGTCTTTTTACCCGTAAAAAGGATATATTCGTTTAAAAGGTTTTATTTTATATATTTATATGTCCAATGGATACAGCGGGAACCGCCGCTGGCCCGCTGTATCCATTGGACATCACCGGGTCTGTCCGTTCGTTGACCACCCTTTAGTTTATGAAAATCTTATTACTTACAGAGTATCATTTAAATATCACATTGATAAAAATACTTCCGAATATCACCTTGAATATCAAGTTGATCAGTGAAACTATGCATCAATAAATTTTAGATTGCTGTTTGAGAGAGCCTTTCTGTGTAAACCCAGAATGCGGTAGGTTCAAATTGCAATAAATTGCTAATAGGGCGGCCCGAGCGCATGCGTGTCGCTGCTAAGTAATTAATAATTATTAATAAGCGGTTTAGTAGAATACGTAGGTCTTTAATGTAACTAAACGTATTTATTTATGATGTAAGTACTAAATTCGAATAATTTTTTAAGTACCGCAATAATGGACTAACTATTTAGCAAAACGTTACCGTGTGACAGCCTCGTAGCTACAATCCGACCGTCCGGTCAATGACCAGGTACCCGGGTGTGCATTAAGCTTCGCGGATAGAAGATAGAGATTTTTCTTTAAAAAATTGTACAACCCTCTGGGTTCCCGAAATTTGAGTAGTTTGAAACCCAATTTTTGTCATTTTTTTATTATCAATTATTTAATAATAGTTATTAACTATCAAATTTCGTTCAATAACCAGGCACCCGTGTACCTGCTGAAGTTATTATGCATTAATGTCGGGCTTATACACACTAAAGCGACTAATTATTGAAGTATTGAGGTAATTTAACTTTTAAATAAATAATAAACAATATCGTTTATAATTTCTTTTATTAAAACAATTTTCATTATAAACAGTAGCAAAAATAGTAAGTAAAGCTACATAATTCCGTTTATATTAGTATATAAACGGAATTATGTAGTTTATGTTAGTAAGAATTTTTTTGATTATTTATTTATTTACATTGTTTACTTTTTATAATAATACAATGTCACACGAAATTAAAAACAAATTTTGTTATGTCGTACACCCTTCACATGTCGTGGTTGTAATACAATGTTCATCACAAGTCGCAGTTCTCACATACTCATCATTTTCTTTCTCGTTTTGCGATGTTTTTTGAATTCACTTTGAAGATAAGTATGACATACACCAGTAATCTTTTTCCTTCTGGTTGAATCGAGCTGTGTCTGGGGTATTGATGATCCAAGTGTTGTTGGTTGCGCATATGGATTAATAGCTCGGCCAAAAAAAAAATTCAATCGCCACTTTGGTTGAGAAATGATTTTGTGACAAGCATTTTATTATTCTCATAATACGGAATATATGCTGCAGGGCCGGCGACATCGAGAATATTATAAAAAAATACTTGAGGCCATCTTTGAGATCTTTTTGTAGTATATCTACCAAGAATTTAATCCGTACTTGTCCACTCTAGCTTTTGACCAGTTATAAAATTCAATGATTTCGGTTTTTTTGCACTATCACTAATTTTTGCTTCATGATGATAGCATAATTACTACCTTTATTTTTGGCACATAACTGCAAATGGTTATTTATTCATGAAAACCAAGCACAGTAGATAATTCCTCTCGCGTTTTCGATGCAGCCATTGCTGGTGGAATATACGTTTTATTTTTCTTCAAAGTGTCAACAATCGTTAAGTTTCATGATAGTCAAAATTTTGCCAATGGAAGAGTAGTAAAATAATTATCCATAGTAATGTTTGTATCCGATCCTTTATATGATGCCACCAAGTCTTTGACAACTCTCTCACCAATGTTCTTTTCACGACCCTCACTCGATTTACCAGTGTGAAACTGTCAAGTAAGTGGATACGAATTTTCAGCATCACATATCCACCATACTTTGATTCAATATTTTGCTGGCTTCGATGGTATATACTGTGAATTTAGTTCAACCACGGTGTGGATAAAGTTGCTCGTCGATTGTTAGGTATTCTGTTGGCTTATAGTGTTTAGCTAAAATACTATTAACCGGCGAGGATATGGTACAAAAAGTGTACGTGAAGGATGAGGAGGGTTATTTTGACCCTGGACTACAATATCCATTTTTGTGCAGTTCTTTTATGTTTTTATTATAATTTTGTAAATAATCTGTTACTTGGGTATACATTCATTATTTTTCTGGAACAAAAATATAAAATACTTTATTATTGTTAAAGTTACATTTATTTTAAAAAAATGCCAAATATAATCAATAGTAACAAAACTTTTACGTAAACATTACAGAAAATCAACTAAAACAATTTTTTTCTTTTTCTAATTGAAATCTATGTAAAGACTATAAGAGATCAATTACTTCTAATCACAAAAAAATATTACGAATTTATATAAACCAATTGATACACACTCGCTGAGCTACAATCTTGGCAGTAAATAATGGAGTGCTCCGGACATATGTATTTGAGAAAATTTTCGCAGACGTGGTTCGTCTTGCGATGTTTTGCGTGTGAAAGTTCTTCTGCAGGTTCACCATTAAATTCATGGATTCTTTTACGTAGTTGGATCGGTAACTGACGTATGTCTTTTCTCGCGCTTAAGGAGAGCACCTCCGACAAGCGTGATACCTAGTGATTTGATAAAATTGCATCGTTTCGTGGTAACACAACAATATGTGAGTTTACTCCAGACATATTTAGTATCCCAAAGAATACATTCAGAGGCCACCTTTTGGAATAGCGGCTTACGTCTTATGTTGCGGCTAACTCGTCTGCAACATCTACTCCACTTTAGTGGAGTTATAAAAGGTATTTACCTCAATCAATTGTAGCAGTATGGTGAAGGCTAGATATAAGTAACACTACCTTATTTTTCTTTGGTATGTACGATACTAGGGTGATTTCTTTTTGAAATCCAAATTAAGAAGAATATACCGCTATACCACGAGTTATGCAAAATTCCGGTGGCAAATGTCTTTTGTTCTTTCGAACTGTACCTACAGATGTCAGTCTATGCTCTTGCAGTGGATGTGATATTGGTTCAAAGGTCGTGAACCAATTATCAAAAGTTATATTACGACCAGTTTTTGAAATAGGTTGCACCAGTCGGCTCACAACATCAAACGGTTTGTTACTAACCGAAAACGGTTCCTTCGTCTGCCGGCCTACATAAATCTCAAGATTAGAAATATAAAAAAATCTTAGCATCTACCAACGACAGTATTTTTAGGCCATATTTGGCCGGTTTTGAAGGAATGTATTGTTCGAATCAATCTTCGTTGTTTATAATGACCAAAAACAACTTAAAAATAAAACAATTATTTAAAAAAAATACAAATCAAAATTGGCACAAAAGTATTACGTCACGTATTACGTAGGGTCATATTTACCCTATTCAACTTTGCGCGCATCTATCTCCTTGCCCAGGCACTGGTAGACTGAGTACAGGTATGTAGCGGAGAGAGGGTTGTGTACACGACAGCTACTGAGACAATCAACAGCATGGCAATAGTGCAAAATAAGCCGTCAACGATTTAAAATGAGTAGGGTATTGAACCCTCCTAATCCTCGCCGGGTTAAGCATTGTCCAATTCTCTCGTATTGGAGCGGCTTTATTAGTCTCCATACGCTGAGCTCGAGTATTGGCATCCTCAAATTGAATAAAGCTAATGATGTTCCAGAAGCAATTGATGCTCAATGCTGCACGATATATTGGATATGAATACGTCTCCCACATATCCATTGCATTGTCGGTATTTGAGTTATTGGCACCAGAGGTTATCAAAATAGCCATGAAAGCATAAAATTCCTGCGTCTCAAGATTATTCTTCAAACTAATTGTTTTTTCTCCGGATTTTTTTCATTATACGCTGCATATATAGAAATTGCTTTTTCAATAGTATAGCGTATAATGATATATGCCATTTCTGGAGTAAAAAATAATTTAAAGATGTCGTGAATGGATAGCACGCTGGTGTTTCTATAAGGCCCACAACACATCAAGGCAACTTGATGCTCTCTTGAAGGTGTCGCAGCCCACTGCGTACCATCTTTTGCTTTCATCCCTAACCCCGCCGCTGCTACATCACTTTCTTCATCGTCATCTTCTCCATTTTCACTTTCTTCATCACCTTCATTGAGTGCAATTTCATCGGCTAATCCGAAAAATAATGATAATTTATAAAACATAATACATCATAATTATTGATGTACATGGTATAAAATAGAAATATTAATTACCTGTATCATCACAATTTGAAGCTGCAGCCTCATTCGGTGGAAAATATTCGTTGTCGTCACTCGTCGACACGTGGTCATCGTCAGATACTTCGGCTTCGAATGTTTTCTAGAGATGCTTTCTTCCCTGAAAGCGAGTGATTCTATTAGAAGTAGTTTTTAACTGAATTGTTT
>DWHP01009716.1:0-10105 GCA_018247895.1 Parnassius honrathi | reverse complement strand
CTTAAATCAATTTGACGTTTGATTTGACAGCTAAAACGCGTTGAGTGATGTTTCAGTATACCAATTTTTAGTTGAGTAGGGTTTTAAGCACAACTCAATTTGAGTCACACTTAAATTTAAGAGATGATTAAAATTTAATTATCAGAATACGAATATAGAGTTTAGGAGCTGCTCAAATGTTTGAGAAGCCGTTAAATATTTGAGGGACGTTTCAGTATCCGGGCATTAGCCGCCGAAATTTTTGTGTCTTACGAGTCAATCCGTACCATTATAAATAATCACTTGGGTATGAAACATGTTGCCGCTCAGCTAGTCCCAATACTTGAATTTTCTTCGAAAGCTCAATCGTACAAGAGTCGCTGAGGACATGCTAGAACGGGTCGATTTCGACTCAATATTCATGAAACGCATTGTTACTGGTGACGAAACGTGGGTTTACGAGTTTGACATAAAACTAGTCAACAAGCTTCGGAGTGGTGGTTTCAAATTTAACCGAAACCGAAAAAACCAGTCGATCGAAAACGAAGTCGATCAAAAGTCAGTCATGTTGACAGTTTTTTTTGACTATCGCGGTACTGTCAACTTGGATTTCTTACCGGGAGGTCAATCGGTAAATAAAGAGTATTATTTGAGAGCTATGTCGCGTTTAAGAGAGCAAATTAGTCGAAAAAGGCCAGATTTTTTGAATGAACATTTTTCAAATTTTATACCACGTTAATGCGCCTGCGCACAAGGCCATCATTTTGAGCGAATTTTTGACCAAAGACTCAACAAATACCATCGAACAACCAACTTATTCTTCAGGTATGGCTCCAGATGACTTTTTTATTTTTCCTAAACCCAAATTACCACTTCGTGGCACCCGTTTTCATTCGGTAGAAGCCATAAAGGAAAATTCGCAGCGCGAACTGAACTTAACTGAGAAAGTGTATCGATTAAAAGAGAAAAAATGATATCGTTTCTGAAGGAGCATACTTTGAAGGTGATAAAATAAAATTGAATGAATAACTTACATTTTGTGTATTATTGATCTTTTCCCGGTACTTCCTTGACGGAGTAGTACATGTCATTTAACAAATGTCCCAAAATGTTGATATTCTTAACTTTAGAAATAAATTCCTTAAATGAATTTGGTACCACATTTTGTTCAAGCAAAAGCAAGGTTTTTTTATAGATTAAGGTGGTAAGATGGTGGATGCTGTGGCACATAGACATGTACATTTATCCTCGATTAAGAATCAAAACGCAGATGAGTTGTCACCCTTGAGGACTAAGATGGAATGCCTCATTTCCAGTAAAAAAGAGTATCCGGATCTCTACACTCACCATATGAAACACAGCAGTATAAAGTATTTAAACTATTTTATGCTGGTATTCTGTGAGAGCGTGGTCTTTCCCCGGTCGAGCCGACCCATTCGTGCTACAACCATAATATAGCTGAAGCGTGGCTCTAAACCACGTAAAAAAAGGTTGCTTTTAGGTATTCTCTTTCGCGGTTTCACTACAATCAGTAAGTAATTGTTTTTCAGATATTCCGTTGGTATCATCATGTCTCAGGTATTTTCTGTACATATACATTTGAGTACATTAAATTTCTTTATCCTTTTCACTGTAATTACCTTGAAAATTTAATTTATATTTCTTTTCGTTCTTCCGCGGTTTTCTGTCAGTTTTATAATAGTAGTTTAGACAATTTTATAATAAAGCGCTGGGAAAGCCTATTTTAAGTTAAAAATATAAAGCGTTTTTGCTACATAAATTTCTAAGAAATTTTCAGACATGAAAGCAAAATTCATTATCGTGGTATTCAAAGAAATTACATAGCGATGAGCTCATTTATAATATCGTTGTTAGGATAAACGAGGCGTTGTACAAACAATTTATATATGTATTTAAAACATAAATTTAACACTAAACTAGGAGTTAAATTAGATAAGGTAAGGCCAGACAACAATGGATGTTAAAGAGAAATGTTGTTAGGTGCAAAAAATCTTAATAATTAATTCATAACTTAATATTATATATAATATAACACTTCTAATATTAGAAGTCACTCTTAAAATAATTTTAATAAAATTATATTATTGTCTAAGATATGCACCACAGTAAGCAGTTAGATGTAGATACAAGAAAACATTAAATTAGAGTATGCAAAGCAACAGTAGCACTGCTTATTATAACATGATACAGGGCAGCGTCTCAGCAATATTATATACATAATCGCGATACTGAATAAGACTTGTATAATGACTGACTCCTTTCAACTGTTTTCTTAAACCGTAATTTGTAATAAAACGTCAGATAAGAATGTCTTTAAGTAATATTGTCGAAGAATTACTAAATGAACGTGGTATACCTGGGAACTTATCGCTCGCTGTCAATTTTACACTTCGTAAGCAACTCTGGTTTGATTTTCGCCGGCACCAATGAAATTGTTAATTGCAGTTTTATGTACCGATTTACCAAATGCTTGGCGGGGAAAAACTTCGACAGGAAATCTGAATGTGTGAGAAATAAAAAAAATATTTCGAAGACATATGAAGTGTGCCAACAAGCAGTACGACAGAGCAGCAGACACTTCCTTGCCCATAACTCATTCAGAAGTGAGAGGAGGCCCGTGCCCAGCAGTGGGATGTATATATGTTGTAACTTTACTTTACATTACTTTTTCAGGAGGGTATTCCAAGGAAGCATTATCTACACCGTAAAAGATGAACTGAGAAATTCAGCACTGTGCTGGGGAGCATTAATCCTAGGAAGATTTAAGTATCGTGGGTCTAGGTAAAATGGTTAATGACAACTAATTTGTTAATGTAAGATGTAAAATACCCAAAATGGTGACGGAAAGAAGCGTCAGAGGTGCGACACGTCTGGCGCTGTGTTAATAAAATCGCCAGCCAAGTGTGACGATTAGTAACTACTAATTGGGCGACTCCGCGGCTCAGTGGCATTATTTAAATGAGTAGTGTTCGTGTGAACATAAGAAAACTGAGGTTGCAGACTATGCCTATCAATGGGGAGGCCTATCATTAGTATTGGACGGGCTGTATTGGACTAATGATGAAAAAAAAGCTTTTGTTTGACTGCTATTGCAACTTTTAATTGTATTAAAGTGGAGTTTACCGTTTTTAATAAGCAAAATAATGCAATGCTTTGAGCCTAGCTTCAAAATTTTCGAATATCTTATGCTCTCACACAGTAATGACAGAAACGTTAGTAGAAAGAAAATGCCATGGTTTATAGTTAGCAAACGAAGTGTATGGGAATAACTCGATTTTGTTTAGCAAAAGATCTAGCAAAAGATCTAAGTAACCTATCTAGCATGTTGTCATTTTAGTACATAAGTTTGTATTTTTTTCTAACGTAGTGCAGCCTACCCGTTAATCTTTTTCTTATTTCTATTAATTTTTTCTTTTGGGTTATCTGGGAGAGATTGCTATGTAGCAATAAGACCGCCTTTTGTTTTTCTCTCATTGTTTGTTCATTTTTTGTTATATTTATATTTCGTTGGTGTACAGTAAAGAGTATTGTATTGTATGGTAAAACATTCTTGCTTCGCCTATATATTAGATAGATAAAGTGTATCATGTTTATAACCTTCACATATATTTAAATATGATGGGTCTCTTAGTGGTCTTGTAACTTGTGAACAATTTACCGATTGACGTCATTTTCAAAAAGTGTATTTACTATCAAAAATCCATAGTTATACTAGGAGCCGTTATGTGTATCAAGTTATTAAAAAAATCAATATTTAACATCGAAACTGATGTTAGTGACTTTCTGGCAACTCTGAGCAGTTATTGCTGAGTTAGCCAGAAAAAGTGGCATTGACAGATTTCCTAGGTAGGAAACATCTAGTTCCTCATTTGGCCTCCATTTAAACGTTTTCGTCGGGATGAACCGTCGCTGTACTTCTTATAGCCTGATTTTTTTAAATTTTTGGCAATCTATGAGTTTATAATCTATAAGATAAAAATATCATTTCGTACGGTTTAGTAAAAATAACACGTCAAAGGATTTAACGGCAAATGATTTATTTAATATGGCAATTTTCAATAAAAATTAATATTAGATTTTATAGCAAATAACTGTTACTATTTTTATTTTTAGACAAGTGAAGCCTAAATTTTAGTGTAATAAATAAAAAGATTACACGTTTTCATGTTGATATAGAATAATTTCTTTTTTTGAAAGAAAATTTAGGAAAAAAACATTAAGGTTTACATTTTTCTAAGAAATTATCGTCCCCGTGGTGCCGCCCTGGTGACAAAAAAAGTCGTGGAGCTCTCATTAATAACATATTATATGATTTTAAACAATTAACAATAATAAATATAGGATCATGTTGCAGAAAAATGTTCTTGTCATTAATTTATTTTTATTTTCCAACGGGACCCCAAATTCTTGCGTGCCGAAGGGCCCCGGTATGGCCTAAGACGGCGTTGACTGTGATGCGCCTAACACCTAACTTGTTTCACAGCAATAGCTATACTTGCTTGGATTACTAACAAGTATTAAAAGTTACCTCGAGAGCCTTGTTATGATATGCAAATTACTGAGATAAGGCACTCTGTTCCCGCGGTATTTTCACCAAAACATCGAATAGACATCGAAAATTAATAAAAAATTGCCAAACCTTTATTAAGTACAGTAAGTATTTTAATGATGGTTTGGCTATTTTCATCCCAAGTGTGATTGTTTTATTTTATTTTTATTGTTCGGAATAGACTCAAGGTTTAACGATATCTTTGATCTTGCCTTGTATTCGAAATTCACCTTATTACGATGCTAAAATCCTTGTTCCGATATATGTGGTTCCTAATTTTGAGTGTACAAAATACAAAGGGAAAAAGATAGGAAGAATGATACATGGTGTTCAAAAATAATATAATAAATTTTCTCTGAATACTTATTGTCTAACATGTGCATTACGAAATTGTATTGAATAATGTCGCAATATTCAATTACGGTTATAAAATGACGATTTTATAATTTATTAAAATAATTTACTTACATAACATCGTTTCCATCACTCATTCGTTACAAGCTATGAAAATCCACTGCTGAACATTGGCCCCCTTCGTAGAATATCTTATAGAGAATTTTGCCATAGTTGCCACGCTTGGCAAGTCGGTTGGCAACCGCAGTTTCTTATTATTTTGAGTGCTTACCAGGAAGATGCTGCTGCCGATTTCACGTTCCATTTTCTGTCTATCGCCTCTTACGACACCCCCTGACCGATATGGGGTAGTGGATATTATTAAACCGCTACTACACTACACGGTTACTTCACTTACGGATACTTATTATTTTTGGTTTCATAAACATTCGCGTTGAATTATTTATAGTGTAAAATTACTCTTAGATATTTTAGAATTTTTAAATATTAAAAATAAGTTTAATTTTATTGTAAACTTAAATTATATGACATCATTGAACACTACTATTAATTATTCACCGTGGCGGACTATTTTATGTTTAAAAATTCTCTGAAAGTATAACAAGGCTCTATCTCCGGCAGCAGAAATATATAATGCTGTTGTTCAAAATTTACTTTGATAAATAATTAATAAAATATCATTCGTCTCTGTCTCCTCTCATGACACTACGAGATTATACAGTGGAGTAGTTGAGTTTTTACGTCATTTTTATACGTCCAGACAAGGCAATATAAAAATGACTTACAGGTAATAGTTGTAAAGTCTCCGCGATTCTTCCATAGTGCGAAGATCAATCGAAAAATACTCCAAATCTTCTAGGCAATAAATGCATATTATAATATTATATATATTTATCTATCCTATGCTCAAATAATCCGTCCACAAGTAATGCTGCAAAACACGGTCCTAAGACACGAACAAAGATTGAGTTGCTGCAGGTCTCACCAGGTAATCATTTCATTTATTTATAGCGTAATATACGCGAAGCTCTCTATTTCACACTAGAGCGCGTTGCTCTAGTGTGAAAGCGCGATGTTCGTCTAAAAAAATGGATAACTCGGATTCGATTCTCGTCGGCACTATTGATTTTGTTAATTATAGTTTTAAGTGTTCATAACGGTGTTAGAGTCACGCCAAAATCGTAAACAAATTACAGACTAAATCATACAACCGAAGTTTTCAAACTACTTCGGTATATTGTAAAGAAAAAGGTCATTAGTCCTTATTACCACACTATCGGATGCTCCTCAGCTGAACAACTTCCTTCCGGAACTCCTCTTTTTAACAGCGTAATAAAGTATACGAATTTAGGACACTTCCAGAACTACGCTAAATATATGAATTTAACAACATTCCGTATGTTAAACTCAATTAAGATGTTTAGTCAACAGAGCGTGCCAAAAAAACAGAAGTACGTAGAAAAATCTAAAAAAAATATTCTCTTTTTGGTGCAGTCAAAGCAGAAAAAGTGTTCTCATACTTTGAAACTGGTTCAGTGTCTGCATATAATCGATTATAGAGTGCAAGTGAAGTTCATCCTTATAGTTATACAATGGTGTAGCTTTTTACCCACTTGAAATTAGAAAAATCAATAATACTATTTCGTAGTAAAATTAGCAAAATTGGTTCACTTGCGCAGATACCTCGGTATCTGTGTCTATATTGGACGTAGGAAATGATTGAAATTTGGCAATATTACGTACTACAGAAACACATAAGTGAGTTTATCAGAATTGCATTAATATCATGTATCTAGCAACACCTTTTTATATCGGGCACATCTTCCGACATGTTTTTAAGAAGGAAAAATTGCCCTGGAATCAGAAATGCTTTATTTACATAATATTTCTAATTAAAGTTGATATAGTTTTTAGAAAATAATGTTGAAAATCATGGTCTTTATTAATATTTGCGCCACTGAATATTGATTAGCACCATAAAATACACGCCAGTATTTTATTATTTTCGCGTAGACTTCAAAATTTGATTAATGTAGTTCTATTCATGGTGATCGTGTGAGAAGAACCAAATTCATGAACGGAAGTAGAAATCTACACAACTATGATCAGAAAGATGCTGCCCATCAGCAGCATCTTTCTGATCATAGCTAGAAAAAATTAAAATATGCAGTGGCAGCTACTCGCATGCCAAGCGTGGCAACTATGGCAAATATCTAACTTATTTGGCAATCTGTGACAAAATGACCCAATCGATAACGGAACGGAACGGAAGTAGCAATATATTAGCCATGTAGAGGCGGCGAAAAAGACACCCCTCCCCCGTTTCGTCCCGTAGGTGTCTTAAGAGGCAACAGAGAGTAACTGAAACAGGAGATGGGTGGCAGCATCTTCTACGTGTACGCTACTGCAAATATCCGGTATGTTTGACAAATAATGGGGGAAGCTTTTGATCAGTAGTGTACAACCCTATGAAAAGTAAACCCATTATAGGAAAAGCTTTATGACGTCATAAAGCTTTTCCTATAACGGTCTGTAGAGTATGAGTTACGCTTTACATATCAGTACCTGTATTTATTTTATCTTTCCTTACTCCCACTGGTCCGCCGTTTTAAGTATGTTCTCTATACAGCACGTATTTGAGATCGGTGTTATTTAATTTTCTCACCTTATAGCCGTCTTAAAATAAAAGTGGAAGATTTAAAATTCAGCTGTGTTTTTTTGTTTTTACGTTACTCAAAAAAAAACTTCGTCAATTGTAAATCGATTTTTATCATTCATTTTTAGATCATTAAATATCATCTACGTCTTTCATAGATTATGAATCAAATTGCAAATCTATTGTCATCTCCGAGGGCTAAGATGGAATGCGAAAGTCGTTAAAAAGAGTTTCGGGATCTCTACGCTCACCATAGGAAACACAGCATTGAGCTGTCACTTTACGCAGATATTCTGTGAGAACTTCAGAGAATTATTGTGTTACAAGTAGTACAAATTATAGTAGATTTAACAACCTACGCTTTTTGGAGTTTTTTAGTCAACGTAATATTGCTCACCCTTGTCCCGCTGGAAGAGATAGCCCGTCCGCACCGTGAACATGCACACGTTTGTAGGGAGATTAACGGGTACAAAATGATATTAAATTATTCATAAAAACGTCAGAGAAATTTATTCTTATACTGAGAGTTTTAATTTTTGTTTTAACAAAAGCTATAGTTTACTCAGCCAGACCTGAGTAAACTATAGAGTTTAATCTTCAGGGTAGTGCTGCTATTGACAATTGAAATTTAATTGTTGATTTACTACGTACGGATACGAGAGATAATACTTTCTGGATTATTGGTGCTCCTGTGCGATTTACCAGAATTTTTCTATCTCGCACAACTTCCTTGTGGAATCGATCACTATCGGTGATTTTTCCGGACCGATACCACTTACGAACTCTAGGAAAAAAAGAGCTTGCTCCTTTATAAAAAGCTGTTTTAGTTAGCTTTAATAGCTAAAGCTAAAGCACCTTTAATTTTAGCGATGTTGCAGTTGTTTATTAGCGGTGGTAGTCGCTTACCATCAGGTGAGCCGCAAGCTTGTTTGCCCGCCCTTCCTAACAAAAGTTCGTGTTCAGTATTGAGCAATTTCGTATTTGAGAAGGCAATGTATACTGAAAAGGGGCTTGTGGTGTCCTAGCACGGATCAATAACAAGACTGTAGATGTGAGTTTTAATAGTTTTTAATAATAAACCAAGCCAGATCCTGTGAAAACAAAGATACTCATGAAAATAAAATTTGTACTCGTACACTGCGCGTCACAGTTCCATCTAGCCGCTTTGTAGTAAATGGAAAATTCTGAACCTACCTTAACATAAATTAAAAAAATGTATAAATCGGTTCGACCGTATCCGAAAAATAGGTGGAAATTCTTAAAAAACAGTAGCTATTAAAATACACTGAACCTATATTTCAGGACTGCGGTCAGCTGAAGAAGTCGATTCAGTTTAATAAAATTAATCTGTACATATAATATCTCTGTAGAAAAAGCGTGTCTGTAATTCTCACTATTTCTAAAGTTCAGTGTAGTAAATAAGGGCCACTGAATTGATTTCAGTGGCCCTAATAATTTTAAATCTTCAATGTATTGTAGTTATAAAATAATCACGAAGATCGTGTACCAATATAAATAGTATAAGAGATCGTTTAAAATAACCTATATGTAGGTATGTTACCATATCATCGTGAAGTGCGACAACTGTCAGCGTTGTTAAGTTTGCAATTTGTTCGCCATTGTAAGATAGATGTTCGTACCTAAATCACCCGTAATAACCTGTGTTTAATAAGTAATAAATATTTTTACAGTTTTAGCAATGTTTGGTTTCGATTCAGTGGCCCAATACAATGGGACTGATTGATTTATATTTAAAGTCTTAGGAATAATTTATTTTATTATTAATCTATAATGCTTTTTTATTGATTCTGATTGATCTTATTAACCGATGAAAAGTAATTCCTAGGTTTTTACTAATTTTAAAGTAGTGGTATTTCTTCTTCATCATCAGGCCTGATACGAACGCGGCAAAATACTACACTACGTAGGTCACTAAATAAACTTTGAGATGCTCGAAATTTAAAAATGGAACGCACCCGTGTTATATGTTTCTAAAAATCAAATTTATTTAAAAATAGAACTCCATAAGCTAATTGCTCAATATTAAATATATAAAAAACAAAGCTCTATTAATTTTCCTGCAACACTTCCCGCGCTTTTCATTTAAAACGATGGATCTTAACTGTGAACATTTGCGCGCTGTGATCTACATTGAAGTAATATGTACTTTCGTACTAGAACAGCTATTTCAAACAAAAAATGTACGCTACTCTGTTTACGCGCGGTTGGTTTTTTTTTTACCGTAGAATAAACATAGGTAGAATGATCAGTAGGTAATAGTAGATTGTATTGTTAAATAGGAAAATTATATCGAGAACAATTTTTAAATTTCGTCTTTTATTTTGCATATTATATTTGCTTATCTATACTAATATTATAAAGCTGCAATGTTTGTTTGTTTTTTTGAACGCGCTAATCTCTGGAACTATTGGTCTGATTTGAATGATTCTTTCAGTGTTGGGTAGTCCATTTACCGAGGAAGGCTATAGGCTATGTTTTTTTTTTCAAAATTAGGGATCCGTAATAAAATTGCTATTTTGTAACAC
>DWHP01009715.1:0-10105 GCA_018247895.1 Parnassius honrathi | reverse complement strand
AATCATAATTTTATCCAAGACGTGTTTAATAGTCAAACAGTATACAAATTTTATAAATCTTACACAATATTCCGATTGCAATGTTACGATTCCATTAAATGCAATAAGTTACCACAAATCATATATTATACCTTTTTATGCAGATTGAGTGACGGCCTGGTAAGAGATACAGAAAGTCTATGGATGCAGATGGCTCAGGACCAAGCATAATGACATTCCTAGAAGCCTATGTTAGGAAATGGACTTGTGAATGAAGGTTGAATATGTATTTATTTTTAAACATTTGCGTGTCTAAGATTGAGGCAGATTGTATATGAAACACTGTACCAATTTTCATTATAACCGTGCGTGCGTTTAACTTTATTAAAATAATTTATTTAAAATCGTAAATGTTTTACATGATATAACTTAAAATTCACCAATATTTTGCAGTAGCACGGCTTAAATACCTTAAGCAGTTGTAAAGTTTGCAAGCGATTTAACGTGAAAGTTGTCAGACGTGTAAGATTCCTTATTAAAATATCATGATACTTTTTGTTGTTAACCACTCCTAGTGATGAAGACTATCCGTAACGTCGGAAATTTCTTGGAACTAACAATAATGTTTCAAATATCGTCATCAGAATACCTACTTTGATACTGTATTTATAACAAAGTAAGGGAAAAAAAAGTAATGCGGATGTTACTATGAAAGTCGGTATCACAATTGAAATTAGAAATAAATGCGTTATGAACAAAATTTTCATAAAAAGGTTATTATAATTTTAAGAATACATTGATGATAACACGAGAATGAGGTGATGGATTCCAAGCTGTTTCTAAAACTATTTGTATAATATCCCAAACACATAATTGTAATTTACCTAGATGGTCTATTAACATGTTGTGTCTATTGACAGTTATACCTCGTTTACCTCGTTATCAACTTTGAAGGAAATCACCGTCACATATCATGAAGATATGCGAGGTTCCCCAATACGCATTGGGTAACAAAGTTACGTTACCTTGCTCTTAAAATGCTTTAAGAAATGATGGAAGTACTATGCCTACTTACTTTGCATACCATACCGTCTCTTCCATCCTGCACAGGGTGGATGACTCACTGGCCCATGCCGCAAAGTAGAAAGCCTATCTGCTAGGCTATATTTTTTAGTATAAGAGTGACAAACGAGCACACAGTCCACCTGATGGTAAGTGGATACTGTGGCCCATAAACATCTACATTTTACCTCAATTAAGAATCAAAATTCAAATGCGTTGTCATACCTGAGGACTAAAATGTAATGCCTCAATTCCAGTAAAACGGGTCTCCGGTTCTCTACACTAACCACACGAAACACACCGGCATTAAGCTGCTATTCTACGCTGTTATTCAGAAGAGCGTGGTCCTCCCCGGTTGAGCTGACCCATTCGTGCTACAACCATAATATAGCTGCGGCGTGGATTTACACGTAATAAACAACTTTGCGTCCAACTCGACTCTCAATGACGGGGGGAGCACACCGCCGACCGTTCCACGGTGTGAGTACTCCATGCCGGATGTGTGATTCATACAGCGCTCGAAAAGCACTCCTCTCCCAGGATATCCACAAGTCGAGTAAGTCTGAAAAAATCCCGCCAATTGTGCTGAGGACATCTGCTCCAAAGTTTGTTCTAACGCGACTTTTCTGTTACTTTTACACCCTAGGTGTAGTCCAGAAATCATGAAAGACGTCTTTCGTCCACCCGATCCCTAAAAAAAGCAACCGATCACATCCGTCTAACCACAGGCCTATCGCCATCACCTCCTTGTTCTAGAAAATGCGGTACCTTGCGGTACCTACGGTTTCTGTTGGGGTCGATTAGCTGGTGACCTTCTGGTCTACCTGACTCATAGATAGGTGGAGGCAGTAGAGTCCTAGAAAGAGGCAATAGCTCTTAGTTTAAAGATTGCGAAGGTCTTCGATCGGGTTTGGCACAAAGCGTTTCTTTAGAAACTCCTTTTATATGGGCTTTCCAAGAAATTGTGCTTTTGGATAACCAGCTTTCTTGCAGATCGGAGCATCAAGGTCGTTATAGATGGTGCATGCTCCGATAACAAGCCTGTCATTGCTGGCGTTCCACAAGGCTGCCTGCCACCAACGCTGTTTCTTCCGCATATAATGATATTTTCCAAACTGGTAACATTCATTACTTCGCGGAAGACAGCACTAGTGATGCTCTATACACCGGCCGTGCCAATATTTCTCGGGAAAGCGTCACCGAGTACCGGAACAAACTTGAGTCCGAAGTCGAGTCTTTGCTCAACAAAGTGTCGAATTGGGTAAATCTAGTACAGTTTAATCCTCGGAAGACACAAGTTGGCGCGTTTACCGCTAAAAAAATCACTTTGTCGTACCTCCTTAATTTCAAGGCTCCACTGGTTGCTTCAGCCAGTATCGGAATCCTCGGCGTCGACATATCGAATGAAGCGCAGTTTCGTGCTCACTTGGAAGAGAAGGCCAATTGGCCTCCAAAAAGCTTGGCGTGCTCAGCTGAGCGGGACAGTATTTTATGTCGGCACGCCGCCTGCAACTTTACAAGGCGCAGGTTCGGCCTCACATGGAATACTCTTCACATCTCTAGGCTGGGGCTTCCCTGTGCTAGCTCCTTCCACTTGACCGCATCCAGCGCATTGGATCTCGAATCGTCGACGACCGAGTGTTTTCTTATCGGTTTGATTCATTGGCGCTGAGAAGAGATGTTGCATCTGTTTGCATTTTCCTTCGCATCACCAAATTTTATAAACGCACATCACAGCAAAACTCTCGATACCATCTACACCATCTGGATGCTTGGTGGTCCACCACTGTTCGTTTAACTAGGAGTTTTCCTCCGCGTACGACCTCTCTATGGAATAGTAATTTACCACCGGATATTTTTACGGACCGATACGACTTAGGAACCTTCAAGAAAAGAGCTTACTTCTATCCAAAAGGCTGGCAACGCACCTGCAATGCCAGTGGTGTTGCAGTTGTCCATGGGCGGTGGTAGTGAATTACCATCAGGTGATCTGTATGCTCGTTTTACTCCTATAAAACAAAACAACCATAAGCGTCCATATTTGAGCCGACGAGCACAAGATTTGGGCACTCTCTCAATTATAATGAATTTCCAATAAGGTATATAAGTGAACGACTTACAGTATATTAATTTAAAATTAATTTATATTAAGTAAAATTTGTAAGATAAAAAGTTATTTTACCGTTAATCAAACTTTAGACTCAGTAGAGTCAAGCCGCAGCTATATTATGGTTGTGGTACTAATGTGTTGGCTCGACCGGTATAGGACCACGCTCCCACAGAACACCAGTATAAAATAGCAACTTAATACTACTGTGTTTCGTATGGTGTGTGTAGAGAACTGAAGATTATTTTTATTGGATAAGAAGCATTCCATATTTGTCCTCAGGGGTGGCAAATATTCTGCATTTTGATTCTTAATCGAGGATAAATGTATATGTCTGTGAGCTACAGCATCCACTTACCGTCAGGTAGAATGTGCGCTCGTTCTTCACTCATATACTACTATAAAAAAGTTTAATATCATTTTTAAATGAAAAGGCTTAAATTGTTCGTTATATCAAAAGTATATTCTCTAGAGGTAATATGTAAATGATGCATGCCTCATTTGTACCAAATAATTCGCAATTTTTCCCCGAAATTTAAAACTATATTTCCATAATTACATATTATATGAGAATGAGTTTTTAATTTTTTTTAGTAAACTGAAGTGACACACGAACCTTTAGTTCATCAGATGGTAAGTGGTTACAGTAAATGTAACTGTAATAAAGTAATATGTAAATATATTATTATTGATCATGGTTACAGTCCACTGCTGAACATACTACCTGCATCCATCGATTATCTGCATGTTTCATCTGGTCGTCGATCCATCCAATAGGAGAGTTGCTGTGCCACTGTGACATGTTTTTATTAACAATGTACGGCGTGCGCTTGGAGATACGGTCCTGCCGCTACCACCGCTGAATATGGTATGTATTATGGTAGGTTTGATTTTGATTGACCCTCGTGTTCAATAATTTGAAAAATTATTCAGGTGAGAAATTTAACTTACGGACAATTTTCGCCCAAAAAAAGGTATAAGTGGGTTGCTATTAGGAAATTCTGTTAGTGATTTTAATGATAACTCAAAACGTTTGCGAATAGATGATTTCGTAATAAAAAGTGCTTCAATGTTTTCTTGATAAATAATCCTTTAAAATATATCAAATATTTCTTGTAAATTACGTAAGCTGATTGTTTATTTTTCTGGTCAAGGTTCAAGATCGAGAATGTTGTCGTGATAAGTGGAAGCTATAACGCTTTTGTTCTCTTAAAGACAGATTTAAACTTCGACAGGTACAGTAGCGAGTTTAGTCACAGGGCAATTGATAGTAAACGGTTAAGTGGGCAGTAGCGTTCAAACAATACTTTCGTGGCGAGTTTTGTTAAAAACAGTTCATAGAGTTTGTTGGAGTATGACGTTTCAAGACTACAGAATTTTTCTTGTTTTCGTTTAGGATGGTACCAGAATTACATCAAGAATTAAATGTAGTTTTTAAGAATTTTCTTGAGTGCAGCATCTCAAGCAGGTTTAATTTTATAATTTGAAACTTCTACTATTGTATAAACATTCATGTTCCAAATACTCTTGTACGAATTTATACGTAATATCTTCCGTACATTTCATTATTAAAACTCAATATAAAATGTATAAATGTTCAATAAACAGTACCGTACAAACTTTGTGGTGAGTTTATCTGTAAAAGTACAATTATACGTTTTGGCGCGCAAACGTTGCGTCCTGTCAACTTATGCACTAAACTAAACTCGCTCGTTCACACGAGCGGCGAGTTTAGTTGCGGGTGGCGGAAAACGCGCTGGAGGGCAACATTTCGCGCTTAACTCGCCGAAAAATAGCTCGGCCGGCTATCCCGCTCAACTTAGTCGTTAACTTGCTACTTAACTCACTACTTACCGTTCAAACGAGATTTTCTACTTAACTCGCCAGGTTCGCAAGTTAACTCGCTACTGAACTTATTGAAGTGTAAATCGGTCTATATTTATATGGAACCGCACGAGAAGCAACAGCTTTCAGATAAAAAGAATCATAAAAATCGGTTCACCTAGAAAAAAAATTCTGAGGCAACACACATAAAAAACATACAGTACGTACAAAACTTCATGCTGACGTGACACAGACAATTTTCAATTTACCGCTAAATCGTAAACAAATGACAAATTAATAAAATACGTATCTACACAATAATATTGCCAAAGAGTTCCATTTTCAAAATTTAAAGTAACTTTTTTATTATATCGTTTACAAGTGGCCAATTATAAAAACTTTCAATGTTGCCCTCGTAACAGCCTATATACATAAGTCCACTACTGATAGACCATAGATCTCCCCAAGTCGAATTGAGTACCTCCTCCTTTTTTAATCGGTTAAAAATTAAAGTTTACCGTCTCTGTACGTCCCATTGCTTGGCACAGAAATCTTCATTTCTGAGAGGGTTATGAATCAATTACTCCGCAATTTATTTAATACTCCGTGATTTTATATTATGATTTTTATGACCGATAAGATTTGATGACCAATTAACACTGATAAAGATGCATTTGAATCAATATGGATTACGATAATTTGTCTTGCACTATGCACCATAATTCTTTGAATAAGCAAGCCAGTTTAAAACAAAGCAAATGATAGCGTATTTATGTTAACTTCAGCTAATGGACATATTTTACAATACATGAACAAAAGCACAGACCACAGAGTATAAATTTCTGCTCTAAATACGAGCAACAATGACACTTATCGCTTCAGTCGCCGCGCGTTGTTGACGACAATTATGGTCCTCATGACTTATTGTAACACCGCAACTGGGTCATTATGCATACTATATTTACCCATTTCATACATATATCATTATTACCTACTTCTTTCTCATCGGCCCGTAAAATCCCGCCACTGACATTCATCTCACCTGCTGCCATTGCAATTGCAATTGTTCAGCATGGAGTGCAGTTAGTGCTGCAACTTCCCTGTTAAGGCTAGAATTAGGACTAGGACAAAATGTGTGAAGTAATGTTTAATTTACATAATCGTCCTTCTAACTATGTAACCGTGTAGTGGCCGTGTTACAATATTTACTACCAACCCAATGACGTCCCGTGGGTGTTGTGAGAGGCGACAGAGGGAAACTGAAACAGGAGATACAGGCAGCTGCGTCTTCCTGATAACATCTAAAATAAAACTACGGTTGCCAAGCGTGGAAACCATGGCTAATATCCCCGCCTCACCGACAAACTGCGCGCTTCGCACATAAGACTACGACGAATCTATGCGGAGGTTTGTGAGGAGGTACTGGAAGGGGTCACAACGCATGTAGATGTCTATGGGCCACGGCATCCACTTACTATCAGGTGGACCATGTGTTCGTTTGTCACCCTCATTTTAATGTAATGGCTGAAAAGGTTGAAGAAAAAGAACATAATGTGAGCCCTTGACGTAATAGTTTCGGTTTGAAATAGATAATTGATTAAAGGAATAAAAAATATATTTCGTCGAAACAAAATGCTTAGTTATCCTTTATTTGACAACAAAGGTTTTGAAACGTAAACAAAGTTTGTTTTTACCGTTAATGTGATGTGGTTTTATAACCTCAATAAGAATCAAAGTGTCTTTTAAAAATTGCTGCCGCGTTTATGCTCTACTTGCTTAACGCGCCATTATCAACATTACCATAAAGAATTTTCGAAATCAAAAACTAAATGCGTACAAAGACTAGGTTTAATGTCATTATTGTTTTTAAGGAGACGAAAGTCAAAATCAAAATATTATTATTAAAAACTAACATTTGCAAAATTCATTTTGTAAATCGGGAAAACTACGCCATTGCTTCAACAAGTCCTAATGCGGGAGACCTTGTGAGAAACGTTATGGTCGCCACACACGATCAGTTCAACTGATAATTCCAACTGATCAATTCAAATTAAAACTGTTGATATTTTTTAAAAGATTGGATGTTTGATATATCGATAAATAAATGTATATGTAAAATTCCGGTATGAATATATTTATAATGATCGATATATCGAAAATCCACTATTTTAATAAATGGCAACAGTTTTAGTTTGAACTGATCAGTTGGAATGATCAGTTGAACTGACCGTGTGTAGCGACCATTCCACTATCAACTCTCAAGTACTTAGACTATTTTTCTCCCAACAGTTACAATATAACTGTAGATATGTATGTATACACATACATATAGGTAAAAAGAACTATGGAAGCTCATTTCAAATATTCATCTAATTTTTAATATTCTTTCTTCATAAGTTTTAAGAGAGATGTTTTGACAGTAAAAAATTTACTTTTACTTTGAGCAGTTTTAACTCCTACTCATTTAATATCTACCTTTTATATTATTTATTTAATATGTGCGTGTGCGTTCAAATGTACCTACTGTAATGCGTGCATGCGATTGTGCTAGCATTCGTAATAGCATTCGAAGTTAATCTATTCTCGATTAAAATCAAAATGCACACGCGATGTCACCCCTTTAACCGTGTTGTGGCGGTGTAAGAACATCCACAATACCATATCGTCTCGTGGGGGGTCGTAGAAGGCGACAGAGGGAAACAAACCAGAAGATGGGCGGCAGCGTCTTCCTTATTACAACTGGAAAAAAATTGCAGTTGTCGACCCACATGCCAACTATGGCGTGGTGACTATGACAATTATCCCCCTTACGAGGGGGGCCTCTTTTCAACAGTGGGTGATAGACTGTAATGATGAATGTTCATGATGTTTATTTATACCAGTAAAAAGATTCTTCGGTTCACGTCACTCACATATAGAATTGCCAGATCTTAAAACCGAAAAGTTGCACACACCAGCGAGCTTATCCGGACATTTTGGTAAAATGGCCGTCCACTCTTATTTTTTGTCTTAGTAAAACACATTTTTTTAAAGTAAAACAATGCTTTTTATCATTTACCGTAAAATCTTCTTAAGTTCTAACGAAATAACAAAAATTTAATAAATCAGTCTTCTTTATTATTAATTATTCAATATTAATTTCGATAATTGCAATATGTATGTAAGTATGTATATCAAAAATGTAAAGAAATGGTCAAATTTAAAACGCTTAACAAAAGCGCCGCACCGTCTAATATGGCCGGACATACAACCAAAAAGCCTGACTGTGTCCGGCTTTATCTGGACGTCTGACAACGCTACTCACTTACCAAACAGCAGCAGCATTATGCTGGTATTTTGCTCTGATGTTCTGTGAGAATGAAGAGGGGGACCCATATGTGTTGCAGCTGTAGTTCCTGTTGGGTGTCTCTTTCAGAATTATAAAAAATTAAAACTGTATATTGTCAAAATGTGGTAAGAAATAATGTCAGTAGTATTTTAAGTGGTACGCGAATTCTTTTATTATTAGAAATGTGTAAGCAAGTGGGTACCTATCTAATCTTACGTACGTAGGTAAAATAACAAACACACTATGTAAACTAATTTAGGTGTTTATTCACCTTAAACTCTAGATTAATAATTATCTGTAACGTTTCTGTCAGAGATAACAATATTGTAAATAGAACGTAATTATCACTTTTCGTGACGAACCAATTTTATATCAGATGTAAACCATTAAATTTAGGTTTTGTTTATAATTACTAACCCATTCTTTTAACTTACCGCTTTGAAAATTAATAACTTTCAATTAAGTACGAAGTTGTGAACGAATAAACGATCGAGATGAGCGATACGACGCCGTGTACGAGTGTTCATTCAGACTTTAACCATTCAACCTGATTAGATTTTGAAGTCAATAAGTCGAGCCGTTTTAAAGATATTAAAAAAATAAAAACCAAAAAAAAGTTTTTTCTAAATAACTTTCAAAATATTCGACTAATTAACTCCAGATATCACACACTTTTTGTACTTGAAAAACTGCGTCGAATGCCGCAAGTCATAATCGAACGACGCGTTCAAAAATTAAAATTTTCTAAATATTTTTTTGAGATAACTTTTAAAATCTTCGATTTATCTACTCAAGACCTGGAAAAATGTTTTTTGCACTTAAAAAGCTGCGCCGAATGACACCAAGTAATTCAAAATCAAACGAGGCGTTCAAAAGTTATATATAATTTGAAAATGTCTAAATAATCGTTCGTTAGATATGACTTTTGAAATTGAAATATGAGTTTCAAGCGTTTCAAGCTCGAAAAAAGCGGGAAGTTGTAGGGTTGGCCTATCAGTCTACCGTCAACCGCTTTTCAGATATTTTATTTATGAATTAATTTTGACTTTGAAAATAATATATACATTACAAAATAAACTATTGGCAAATCCAAATGTGCCTGCCTTAAGCGCTGATGTTATACGTCAATTTTTTTAATGTATTTTAAATACACACACGTTTTCACTAATAACCTTATCTTGGTAGTTCGATTCGATTTTTTTTTTTCATTAAATACTGCCGCGCGCGCTCCTTTTCAACGTTGTGCCCCTCGGCACGTGGCTAGTCCGCCTTAAGGATAACCCGCCACTGTCCGGAGGTAATGCCTCATCATAACTAACAAAACGACCTTAAACTCAGCACACCTATTACTATTACTACTCTTCGAGGGGTTCCAGTTGCATTCACCGTAGTTATACCTTTAGGTCAAGTCCGGGGTAATGTCTTGTCATAACTAACATAACGAGTACAATTTCGGCACACCTAGTTCTACTCTTCGAGGATTTTCGGTAGCAAATACCGAAGTACATCTTCAGGTCACTCCATAAAGTCCAAGGCATATAAGTATATTTATATATAAATCCTACGTGTTTTTAGCGAAATAATATATTGTAATAAAAATCTGTGATTATAAAAATAATAATAATACCTTACCTTGGTCAAGTATGTATCAAATTTGGTTTTTGGAATATTTTGTATTTCTACAGCTATCGATATTTTCCTTTATGAGCCGCTGCGCTATAAACAAACACAAACACAAACACAAACACAAACACAAACACAAACACAAACACAAACACAAACACAAACACAAACACAAACACAAA
>DWHP01009714.1:0-10105 GCA_018247895.1 Parnassius honrathi | reverse complement strand
GTCGATGGATGCAGGTGGCTCAGGACCGTGCTTTGTGGCGTACCTTGGGGGAGGCCTATGTTCAGCAGTGGACTTGTTAAGGGCTGTAATGATGATGATGATGATTTTGATTCTCTTTAAACCGCAACACAATGTTAGACGGACCTGTTGCAGTAGACACAATTAAAAGTTTGATGACTGTCTGTACGGACTCGTAGATTGAAAAGGAGCATTTAGTAAACTGTATTAAATGTAATATTTACTAAATTTAAATGTTGTCGTGTAGAGGAGTTAGAGGCGCCAGAGCGAAACGAAAGAGAAAACTGGCAACATCGTCTCTCTGATATTTACTCACGAAAACTGTGCAGCCCGTACTATCCCGCGGATGTCGTAACAGGCGACAGAGGGAAACAAATCAGAAGATGGACAGCAGCGTCTTCCTAATAATGAATTAAAGTAAAAAATAAAAACTATGGCAAGCGGAAAATATGGCAAATAACCCCCCTATGAGGAGATCCATTGAAGAGGCTTCTGTACAGCAATGAATATTAATAGGCTGTAACAAACTAGCAACTGTGACAATTATTTTCCACTGTAGAGGCCCATGGTCCGGAGTGAATTTTGCAAAGGTTGTTATGTGGTAATCTTACGTAGCTTGTGTATGTTACTTAGTAAAGAGCAACACTGGTACCAAATGGATGCGCACACTTACATGTGTTGAATACGTAACCATCCATTTTTACTACAACTGGGGGCGTGCATAAAATGATGCGTAATCAGGAGACTCGCAGAGTTAAATCGAAAAGCTCGATCATTGATATTACGTCGTATCGCTATCAATAACTATCGGTATCAGTAACAACAACAGCCATCGAGGTGAACTTCAGTTGGACATCACTTGCATAATCTGTCATATTAAGTTTTAATATCAAGTCTCTCGTGTTGGTATTTGACGCAGGGAACCTGGTAAGGATAGGTACCAACTGAGGGTCAAACTTACGTCCCGTTACTTTACGGTGTCGCTCTTCAAACGCATCGTAGTAATTATTTCATGTAATTCTTACTAAATTACCTTCGTTCTTACCCGACTATCTTAGTTAACACTACTACTAGTACTAGTAATACCATTATCGGAAAGGCTTAGTTCTGGAAGAGACATCAGATATAAAACTCTTTTACGAAGTCGGTTTTTATTTATTATTGCTTTAACTATTGGCCCTGTCCTTTGTGTCAATACTCGTACATACTGCTATCAAGACAGTTAATAATGATTTCTTATATTTTTATATAAGAAATCATTATTATATTAAGATATAGGTTAACGTTTCTTGAATAATCTACAAGCTCCTAGTGTTATTTATTTCTCTTCAACAAATAACAAGGAATATAACAGAAAATATCCGCAGTCCGAGCCAGCTCATGTCAATTTGAATGTTACGACGTGATTATGTTCTATTGCCGCACGTCGGTATTCTGAGCGGTCATTAAGTTTATATACACGCTGATGACGTTCATTTTTATACGACGCTTTTTCAACGATCGAAGGCAATTTTATTTGCGCCATGTTATTGAACGCCTATCTCGTCTAGGACGCACACAGCGCTTGCGACTGAACAAGTGACGTATGAGTAGGATTGACAGAAATCCTTTATTTCAGGTCCAAATTTGATCTTGTCCTCTAACATGAGATACTTAATAGCAGACAAGGCAATATCTCGTATATTCGACATTTCATCTGCTAGTTGAAGTCAAAGAATTTAAAAATCACTTTGAGATACTATCACAGATACTATCACAGTATTTCATTAAAAACAATATAGTATTTTTTATTTTATTTTCATCCTTCATTTAACCACACGAAATCCTCTAAAACATGGTAACTGGGCTGGTAACCCTACGTATGAGCACGCACCACTCACTAAACATACATCCACCTGCATGGAGAAATCTAACGAATATTAATTGCATGTGAAATGTCACTAATCTTCAAATTAACATCCAAACATGGTTAATTACACGTACATTCTAGAAAAATTTTGCAAGTCGAAACTTGCAAAACAAAACCAGATCAGTAAATATCAAGGCTTATTGAAACATATGCCATTTGATGTCAATTAAAAATGTTAATTGAATTTTACACTTCTTTGTCGTAGTAATTTTATTTCACATAAATTATTGTACTTTGCTTTTTGTACGTGATAAGTCACAATATTAATTTGAAATAATATATTTTTAAATTATTATAATAAGAGTAGACTGCCTACTTTGAAAATGACGGCTCCGTAGAACAATGGCTTAGCAATAAGTTCAGCGCTAAGGGCTACTTGTTCAAATTCCGCACGGACCATTATTTTTATGATGTACGAATAACTGTCCCGGTACTGGATGTTTCTTCTTGTGAAATGTATACATGTAAACTGCCTACACAATACAGGAGAAAATTGTAGTATAGAGGTATAGTTTTTCCCTCCACAAAATATTTTTCTCCAAACGAAATCATTAACGTGACGCAGTTTCCTCCTTCTTTACTTCTTCTCTACTCATCTTCTTGTTCTTTTGCAGGAACCTGGCCGGCAACTTGATCAGCGAGCTCACGAACACGTCGTTCCCGCCGCTGCGCGCGCTGCACACGCTGTAAGTGCCGCTTAGATTTTGTCATAGGTCTAATAATTGCTGAAAATTCGACTGAGCTAACAATACACATATTCTATTTTCAGGAGTTACTGTTACCGTTATAGCCTACAAAGTGCACTGCTGAGTATAAGCCTCCCCATAGATTGCCTCATAGGGGGGATATTTGCCATAGCTGCCACGCTTCTCAAACGGGCTGGCAACCGCAGTTTTTTATTTTAGTCGTTGTTTGATTTGTTCCACTCTGTCGCCTCTAACGACACCTACGCGATATCGTGGTGCAATGGATATTTGTCCAATTTTTGTTAGTGATCATTATTTTAATTTATAAATAAAATTGTCTGTAATAATTGCTGAGATGTTCCCTGGCAGATTTCGACTTAGCTAAAACATACGGATTATAGATTCGGAAGTTATCAAAAGCTTAACACATAGTAAAGTAACTTAACGCGAACATAGGCAACAGTTAGACGTAATATCGATTTTCGAAGTTAGTATATCGTACGGCTACGTTCTCTTCTGTTCCACCTTGTAATAGTCCCCGACACGAATCTCTCTCGTAGGATTTACCTTACGTCTCGCTAGAGAGACGGATTTGATATCGCAGAGCCACACGTCTCGCATATTTGACGCTTCTCCCCGTCGCGTCGACGGTCTTGGTATGATGGTACAAAATGGTTAAATCAAAAACTATGAGATATTTCTGTCAAGTCACAAGGTGGCCTTTAGCACCCAAGAGACGAAGTGGAAGGATAGCTTCTCTTGCTCCGTCACCACACGGCAAAACTAAAAAGAAAGTATTGCTGACATGACGAATTGAGATCCCAATATCAACAGCACATGCTTTACATTATTTTGTATTAATTTTTCACGTGGTAGAGCCATGCTGCAACTATATTGTGGTTGTAGCACGAATACGACTGTAAGTGATACCTAAAAGAAATGTTAATGATAGGGTCAACATTAACTAAGTCTTACTCCAGAGGAAGATATACATTTTTCTTGCAAATTGAACTCTAAAGGTCACTGCATACGTAACGTCCGAACGGAGCGGGCGTGAAATTTTGGAAATATCGTTGCATGTAAAGTGTACGTGATAAATGATAATACATACGTTACGTATGCACGGACGGAGCGGGGACGTGACACGAACTGGACGTGAAAAATATCGTCGGTGACGACGTTTGGCCCGTTCCGCCCGGCGCGTGCCACGTCCCGTTCACCTTCTCGTTCTCTTTTCTGCCACGTAGGATGTACTGAAAATCTCCTTTTACTCTTGCCGATTGTAGCTTCTTCAGCATCTAAAGTAATAGTAATTAATGCCAATTCTTCAAATAAAAAATCCAACTTTCACAACACTAACACGTTAGTTTCGAATCGCTGTCACGGTGCATATGCATTAAGCTCCCGTCCTTATTGGCATTCAACCACGTTCCGTCTCGGTCCAGTGCACGTGCTAATTCCGTCCTGTATGCAGAGACCTTAACTTTGAGATCACGTATGATGGATTAATAAATACATAAAAAAGATTTATTTGACAAAAAAATTAAATGTTGAAATTTAAATGGACAGATTAATAATTAGTAGTGACAAAACGGTCTGTAACTCAGTTATGACGAGAAACCCATTACTGCTGTTCTGCCACAGCATTTGCGCATTAACCATATAGCGTCTTGGGCAAGTGATGATGAATTAAATAGATTTTGGGACGTGATAGGTCTCTGGTTGTTGGCCGGGAGGTCCATAGTTTTGTCATATTCATTGGAACGGTAGCATACGGTCGTGTAAGGAGAAGTGGAGCACGCACACACGTACGGGGGCGGTGCGAAGGTGAGCGAGCCGCGCTCATTGAGGCGAGCGCTTGTCTAATTGTGAATGTGATCGCCGGAGGCTACGTGCTACACCAATGTCGCTCACTTCTATTTTGCTTTTGATATGGCTTTTAAACAAAAAATGATAAGCCTAATGCCCTTAAGCGCAAACAAATCAAGTTTTACTGATTTCAAGTTTGACTGATTTTCGTGTTACACGCTTGCAAATATAGCTTTGTGTAAAATATTTTGAATGTGGCATTTTCTTTCTAAACATTTTCTAGGGTAAGCATACCCTTTGTGTCAAACGTTACGATTTTTAACCGACTTCAAAAAGGTGAAGTTATTTAATCCGACAGTGTTTTTTGATGATTCTTTTTTATTCGAAAGCTGGTGCTTCTCGTGTGAATGTAAATTTGAACAAGATCTGACCAGTAGTTTTTGAGTTTTCCTTAATAATGCGTATTTAATTGACTTCGGACACATTGAAGTCGGTTGTACAAAATTTTTAATTTTACCCTTTTTACGAAATTGTTCAATGATGGTTTGAATATTTGTCAAACAACAAAATATGCATTTGAACGGGAACCGGAACTTCAAGGTCTAGTCCTTTCCAAAAGGCAGGCAACGTAAATGTAATTCCTCTTGTATTGTGAATGTACCTACCTCATCTATAAAATTAAACATTGGTAATTAGTCATGCCGGTTCAACTATTCATTAACATTGTTTGACTGGAGCTACTTTCGATTTCTAATGTTGTACACATTTAAATGAAACTAATTTTTTCGTATTGTATCGCCTAATAACTTACTTTATGTTCCCGACATTTTTAGTGTGTTTTATTTTGTGTGTTACTAGATTCATTTAGTGGGTCTTTTACTAATTTTTGCTGTATTTTTATGTCTACTTCAATTTAATTCGTGTATTGAAACGTTATGCGATTGATTGATTGAGCTACCTCCGAACCTGCGCCGCGCTGCAAGCGCCATGCCGTACCCACGCAATAGACGAAGCGAGAGCGAACATCGCAATGCTTATTTATTATGTGGTGATGCTTTATATAACGTGCTATGTAATTATGTAAACGATTTATTGCAAACGTTTCAAATCATGCCTTTGCAGCGCGTGGGTAAGACAAAACAATATATTTTATCCAGAAAAATGTATTACGACATCTATCTTGCATTAATACATATCATATAATAATATGTACATTAGATATTAGATATAGAATTTTGAAGATAAACTACCGAAAAGCTTCCACGTGCAATTTTTTAAAGAAATTGGTTTTCTTGTTGGGATTTGTAAAATAAAAATTCTTTCAAAAACGTTGTGATTTGAAACTCGATGAAACGAAAAAGCGACATTAAAACGAGACAAACATAAGTATATAGCATTTAGCCTGTGAGAGAATGAAATAGAAGATTATATTAACTTAGTCATACCTTGAAAGTAGATCAATTTTTGTTCGATAAAATTACTATACGCATATAAATGAAGTAGATGGCGCTATTGCAAAGTTCTTTTACTCGATAAAAAATATTCTTTTGCTTTATTACGCTAAATTAATTCAGACCCTACGTGCATAAAACAAGGATTGTAACATTTATTTGCTATAAAATAAAACTTTTATCTTATATTTTTTGCCGCAATTGTGGTTCACAATTATTAAATTAAATAAATCTTTGCCCGCGAAATATTCTTATAGTAATACTTTATTTTATTTGAAGGTTTCACTTCTACCGCGTGTGTACCGCTGACATGTTGTTTTAGTTTTCAGATAGGTTGATACTCCACCATCAGACGTTTTGAAAACAAATTTTCTTCCCGCGTGAGCGTAGAATTATTTTTAGAAATGGAAACTTTTTTATTCAATATAGATCATAAATAAGACTTCCCTCTAAGACGTCTAAGAAGTCCCTCTTATATTTCATTTACCACTGATTCGGAAAATACCTCTGTCCTAGGACATATTTTTGAGAAATAGAACATTGTACAATCACATGTTAATTAATAATTAACAAAATAAATTAGAAATGGATTGGTAGCAATTCTTATGGCTTCTGTCAGGCTCAAAGACATAGTAAAACCAGAATAGTAGGCTATCTTCATAGAAGGGTAACGTACGCTGCTAATATGTGTGCGTGCTTGGCACGGACTCGTGCGCACGAGCCACAGCACACACACAGCGACACTTGCTAAGTCGGAAAGTAATATGTGTGCGTTCCTGGCACGTGACAGTACGGACTCGTGCGCACGAGCCACAGCACACACACAACGACACTTGCTGAATCGAGAAGATCGCGCCGAATCCGTGGGACGCCCACCACTGCGCTCCGCAATCACCTTTGATTGAGTCTCGTGATATTTCACGTGCAGCACCTATTCGAACTGTGCTTATACTTTACAAATATATCGAAAGCACATAAAATATATTGTACTGTCTTAGCTTTTAATAAGAATATGCTAGCAGATTTTTTATTTTCTCTTTTTGTAAAGTAAATGAATATAGGTAGGTGTGCGTTTGTTTAAGTAAATTAGGTATTTATTAATAGGTTATATTACTTATCTATACATAGATACATTCCCCATAAGTACGTTTGTATATAACGCTTATAAATACAACATATATATGATAATTTATATGTTGTACAGTGAATATGGTTGAAAAAATGGCACTGAGCTCCCGGTATATAAATATAAATAGACATGAACCTGACAGCGCGGCAGCGAAGCAATGGCGTCGTGATTGATGATCAAATTAATTTAAACATTACATCTGAGCTGACACCATATGATCAGTATTAATTTACTAGTATTTAAGTTATTTGGTATTTGTTGTGATGTAAAGCTGGAACTTTTTATGTCAAACATTGATTCTACGAGAGGGAACTAAAGAAATGATTAAGAAATATGATGCATAGGTACGTATCCGTATGAATTATGTATGTAAATATTAGGACTACTTGTCAAACTAAATTAGACTTAGCTGTTAAACAAAAAGATAGTGATAACCCTACAGTAGTAGGCAGTTAAGTCTCGCAAGGCGCTGAAGTGATCCTACTATTCTATTTTTACTACGTCAAAGGTCGCACTTTTGACGTTGCAATGTTGCATCCAGATGGCGCACTTTTAAAAATATCTCTGTCCAGCAATGAATGTAAAGAGAATGATGTTACGGAGCAGTCATAAGTGCACTCATGTAGCGGAATAAGAAAATTTGTATGTCCGCTCATCCGTACATATCACATCGGAAGGACCAGGGAGGGAAAAGGGAGGGTCAGGGGAGAGTAGGGTGTTATCACAGTCGTTATGGCGGCGTATTTAATGCGGCTGTTGCGCGAACGGGCAACGATTAATCGGCAAATCTTTAGTATTAAACAAGATTAAGTAGCGAATAAAAGGTCGATATCTCGCTGGGAACACTAATGTTTACTAAGTTATCAGCTCGAAGAATCGTAAAAATATTTTTAAAAACCTTTTGACACGTGACTTTAAGTAGTTAATGTAATAAAGCACGGCCACTGACCTTCCTTTAAATAAAAAACTAAACTACCCCGAATGATACAAGGAAAATTTTTATTGCGTTTTGATGCTACAAAAATATTTACGTGGTAGAGTCAAGTTGTAGAAAAACTGGGTCGGCTGTACCGGGAAGGATCTCGCTCTCACAGGATATCAGCGTAAAATAGCAACTTAATGCGATGCGTGTTTCATATGGTGAGTGTAGAGGACCGGAGAGCCTTTTTACTGGAAACGAGGCATTTCATCTTAGTCTTCAGGCATAACAACGCATCTGCATTTTGATTCATAATTGAGGATAGATGTAGATTTCTATGGGCTATAGCAGTCGCATACCATCAGGTGAACCACGTACTTGTTTGTCACCCTGTTCTATAAAACTTTATTCTACAAGAAAATATTCTAGAAAAATGTCATAAATACAGCACGGGCTCCTAGAGATGCCAGTATAATCGTCTCAACTTTACACTAGATGTAAAAACATTAAAGAGGCGACGTAAAATAAAGGAAATACTATACTATAATTGGACATGTCTACTTCCAGCAGTATACTGTTTATGGGCTGACGAGAATTATTGCACCGTCGATTAAGATATATTTTAAAAAGAGCAACATTATAGTCAAAGACGTCAAACAGTTTTAAAGTTCATTGCTTATTATAGGCCTTCTCTATAGATTACCTAATAAAAGCCATAGTTGCCATACCATGCAAGCGGGTTGGCCATCTCCTGATTTGTTTCCCTTAATCACCTCCTACGACACCCGCGGGATGGAATGGGGCAGTGGATGTTCCTACACCGCCACTGGACCGGACTACAATTAATTAAACTATCTTAGGATATGTTAATTAGTGAGCATTTATATTACCAAAAGGCACTAAATACAAATCACCTTCATTCACACGTTGCCGACGCATTCCAATAATGACATCGTTATTTATCTTACACCTGAAGCTAAAATGTTTTGTCTTTGCGATATACTGATGGCGGAGTTAAGGTTACCATATTGAAATTTGACATCCTACTAATTTTCCAACCAAAAGTCGAATTTTAATGAATATGTACGGACGTTATATGATAATCCTAAGCGGAATCGGGTACAAGTTGACTTACTTCCAAATTATTAGTTTAATAAGTACCTATTACGGATTTTATCGCGTTTTATTTATTTTATTTTTAATACCCGACGTTTCGGGTGCTTTCCAGCACCCATGGTCACGAGAGACTGAGGTGACTGACGTCCCGATGTCGAAGTTAACCCGAAGTACCTTCGGCTGAAGGTACCTTCGGCCGTAATCGTAAATCCGTAAAAGTAGTTTTAATCAATGTGTAGTGTTCGCGTAAATATAAGAAATCATTAAGTACCTATTACTGCAATAAGTATACCTTGTTCAATTATTAACTAAATTCGTGGAGAATTTTTTTCGAAATTGATACAGATTTTTTGGTACGTTCTTATTATCTCGCTTTTGTGCGTGTCTGTTCGGGTCGAATAAATTTATAGATTTTAAACTAACTACCCGATGAGCTAAACACTTGAAATTATGACACACATATCTTTACAGATGACAATGTAAAAACACGTGGTGTATATTTTTATATCTGTATACTTGTTTTATTTTCTAGTTGCTAACCCCTAACAGTTTACTTCTCTCTGTCGCCTCTTTCCGACGCCCACGGGACGATATGGGTCAGCGGATGTTCTGACACCGCCAATAACAATTTAGTTTACCTGAAATAAGTCAAGTAGAGTAGCAGCAAGTTCGTGTATACATGAAGGATGTTCGTGTAGAGATTGCTTATAAAAGGAGCTGCTGGAAATACACACCCTAGGGTGTATATATATGGGTATTTGGGGTGTTCGGGTGACCGACTACTATAGTACCGTTGCACAATGTATAGTCCTTTATTAGACACTTGTAAGGTCTATGATACCAAAGCATTATTATAGAAGGTTTCCACGACGCAGAAGCATTATGGCAGTAGAGTTGTGGGTTAAAGTCCTATATGTTAAAGACATATAGTAGTAATAGGGTCTTTGAAATAAAGCACATATGTGAAAAGTTTTCAATTTGTAAAAGCTTTGTATTGTTGCAAGCTATAATTGATGCCCCTAGCGCCATCTAGTGTCGGGAAACAGAGCGAGGAGATCTTTCCAGAAA